>JAKSZU010000010.1:9390555-9660555 GCA_026018925.1 Tupaia tana
CTGGCCCTGTGGAAAAAGTGCACTCCTGGGGGTTGGAGAGATTGACAAAGGGATGGAGAGACTCAACAGTTCTTGAGAGTGGGAGAACCCAAAAGGAAAGAGGAGAAAAAAATGAACGTATCGATTTAATGATTGACTTAACATTTTGTATCAAGGAATCCTTCCCACCACCTACAGAGGCTGTTACTGTAGACGGCTCCCGTTACACAGATAGGAAAAGTGAGGCTCAGAGGGGTTTGGGGACTGGCTCAAGATGGCAATGCTGGTAGGTCCGCAAGCCTAGCTCCAGGCCAGGTCTGTTATACTTCACCCCTCTCCCGAGGTCCCTGTGGGTTCGAGAACCGGATGGAGAGGGTGCTGGGAGACAGGACGTGAGACGCACAGGGGACCCAAACCTGCTCAGCAGTCAGTCTTTTCCAAAATGAAGGGTGAGGAGTGGAGAATGGGGCTTGAACTCCCTCTAGGCGTTTCACAACTGTAGAGAGTGAAAGGAGTGAAGTTACTACAGTGATTTCTACAGACATCACCAGTGCATTAGTCCTGGCTTCCAAAAAAAGGAGAGATCATGGAGAGGGAGGAACCCAGAAGGGCGAAAGAAGTGAAGCTTTATCTGAAACCGGAAATGGGAGCGAGGCCGCTCCTGGCGGAAGATGGGGGACTCATCAGGGCGACTTCCCAGTGAGAAGCAGCGTGCGCCTTGAGTGACCCTCTCACCCTGTAAGAAACCGAAAAGAATGAGCACACGTGTGACAGTAGAACGTGACAGGCCCTGGGCCCAGGGCGCCGCATGCGGGGCTGGAGTAGATGGGAGACCGAGGCCCTGGGACTCAGACATGATGATCCTGTGCAGTTCACTGCGTGGTGGGGTGGGGGTCAGGAAGACTGGAGCACGGAGGGGGGATGAAGAAAGGCAGAGGGACAGGGACAGGAGTCTCCCCTTTGAGAGGGACGAGGCCTCTGCCCTCACCGTGAGAGGTGCTAGCTCACCCGTTTCTCCCCACCTGCACCCATTCTGCCTCCACGGAGGAGCTTTTCCTTCAGTGTCCCCCCCCCCCCCCCCCCCCCCCCCGCCGTTCCCTATCAGCCCAGGAGGGATGGAGAACAATTTAATCAACACACATTTTTATAGAGCTTGCTCTCTGCAAGACACTGTTCTAAGCACCGTATGCATCTTCACTCAACCCTTTTAACCAGGCTATGAGGTGCGAGTAGCATAGCGCCATTTTACAGGGCAGAAACAGAGATGTGTATGGGTTTGGTAAGGCTGCACAGCAATGGAAACAAACTGAACCCGGGCGTTCGCAGCCACTGCTCCGGAGAACCCGGTGCCAGCGCTGGAGTGGGAGTCAAGGTACCTGGGCCCAGCTCCAGTCCTGCGATGAGCAGCTAGAGGACCTTGGCCAGGAACTCGGCCGGCTCCCGGCCTCAGTTTCCACATCTGCAAAATGAGAGAAGTGGGTCCGTATTCCTAAACCCCTTCCAGACCCAAGGCGCAAAGATCCAGAGGTGTGCGAGGCCTCCCCCAGCGACGCCGGCTCCCTGACCCCTCCCTCACCCCGCCCCTCCCAGTCTCAGTCGTAGCCCCACTCGGTGCCTCGCGCTCCCTGCCCCGCCCGCTCCCCGCGGGCCCGCGCGTGACTTTAGCGCGCGCGGCTCGGCCCGGAAGGTCACCTACTTCATCACGGATTCTATTTGCATCCGGAATCGCATGTACATGAAAAATGTGTCCGCGTGCGGCCCCGACTGCAGACGCAGATGAAATTCTGTGCCGAGCCTGATGCGCGGTAACCTTTGCAGATGGCGCCGCTATTGCTGAGAAATGGATTGCTTAATAAAGCGTATCATCCGGCATATTTGCTGCTTGGCTAGCCAAATAGAAGTTGTTTTTTGCACAAATTTCCTTGTCAAATTTGTCAATGTTCATGTCATTTTTGCTTTAGGTCACAGAGCAAGGTGCAAATTCCTGGCATCTTTACTAGTTGCAGCCAATTTCGGCGATTTCGGCGGTGACGGGGATTCTCCGAGGAGTCGCGAGCCCGCGCGCCCGCCTGTCAGCCTCAGAGAGCGCGGCCCCGACACCTCCTCCCGGAAGGCCACCGGGCCGACCCTGGTTTGGAAGGAGAGGAAAAAGAGGCCTGGCTGGAAGGTATCTTCCCTTTCCCAGCACCCATACTCCCCCTTTCTCCAACTAGGGAGGTCTGGGGAGGGGATGGGGTGCAAAGATGGGGCTTAGATCTATCTCTCCCTCCCTGTGCCACCTAGTCTCCCCCAGTGATGGCTCTTTTACCTTCCTTTGCCTCCTCTGGCTTTCACAGGGGAAATAGGAATGCACAAGCAGAACCCTCTCTTCCTTTTATTAAAAAAAAACGTTGCTTTCCTAGTGCCCCAGGACTCCACCCACCCCATTCCAGGAAGGAGAGAATGCCTCTCAGGATGTGACCTTGGATTCGCAATCCCCTCTCGGCCTTAGTGGCTGCATCTGCATTAGGTGACCTGGCTTAGACTGGATGATGTCAGACGCTCTTCCTTCCGGCATTCTGGGCCAGGTGAGTGCGGCTGACTGTCCACCTTCAGAGCTGTGCACACGTGTGTAACACATGTGTGGTAGCCAGACTAATCCCTCTCCACCCTACCAGAGGTTTCCCCGAGGGGAGGCAGCTGCCCCTCCTCCTGCACACTCCACACCCCTTGAGGGGTGCTAGGGCCCTCCACTTCCGGGGAGGCCACCGAGCCTAGCACGTGGGTCAGGAGAGGCTGCACAGCTCCCTGTGGGGGGCTGGAAAGCTGGATTTCCACTAGTTGAGCTTCCATCTCTGGGGTGAGGCCAGGCCCCCTCCCAGCTAGCCTTATGTAAAACAGGTCATCTTGAGAGGTCACTAGCGAGTCTCTGCAGCCCAGAGCCTGGTGTGGGAGAGGTATTCGGAAAATTCCCACCCAGCCGAAATCAACCACTAGCACTGGGGTGCTTACAAGTGCCAGACTCCGAGCTAAGCCCCTCACTGGATTAGCTGGTGTAGACACGGACTGTACCAGCCTCACTTTACTGACCTGGGATCCACTCTACCAGACAGACCCACTGGAGCGTTTGGAAGAGGTTGAGGACCTGAGGGTAGGTGGGCTGATGAAAAGGAGGGTAAAGGGAAGGGGGGAGGGATAGATGACAGAGAGATGACACTGGTCTAGTGGGCCTGCTAGGTTGCTGAAAGCCCGTCCTCGGCGTGAGCTCTCTGGAAAGGAGCGGATGTGTGTGCGTGTGTGAGGGCGGGCAGGGTTCTCCATGGGAATCGTGCATGAGGAGCTGCAGGGACAGGTATGGGAAGCCCAGTGTGGGCAGGTGTCTGAGTGAGACATCAAAGGAACAGGTGTGGGAAGTGAGCAAGTGGGGAAGGGGTTTAAGAGCCAGTTACGAGGAGGAGATGTGGGTGTGAAGGGGAGGTACGAGGGTCAGGAAGGTAGGAAAGGCATGGGTGGCAGGCCCGTGGAGACGCTGAGATCCAGGAGGCCAGCCCGTTTGTGTTGGCCGCCATATTCCCAAATGCAAGAGTCTGGCCCACAGTAGGAGTTTAGGATATATTTCTGTAATGACTGAATGGGAAAAGGGGCCCATTGGGTACAAGTGCCCCCCTCAGGTATGTTGTCACTGTGGATAGGAGTGAGCAGATTTATCCTGATATATTCTAGGGGAGTTTGGAGTCTTCTTTTAGCCTCTGTGCACTGAGAGCGGCTGGGGAATGGTCAGACCTGCTTCCCTGTCCAGGAGACCAGCCCGGGATGGGAGCCCAGTAAACTGGGGGCTGCAAAGCATTGGATGCTGGCGGGTGGGGTGGGGTGGGGTGGGGGAGGGCTGCCGTAGATTATTAATGGCCGTGCGTTGACTCAATTAAATCCAGCCTGCTTTTGTTGGCAGGCCTCCGCAATTATGCATCTCATTACGGGCTGCCGCCCAAATGCATCCTGGGAGGAGACCAGAACTCCAAATTAACTTTTCTTGGCGCTTCGGGGGCTGGTTGGCTGGCACTACCTGCATGGCAGCCAATCATGTTTGGCTCCAAGGGGGGCGGGGTCAAAAGAAGGGCGAAGATTGGGGGAGGGTAAACTGCCTTGCCTGGGGTGAGTCTAGGCAAGATAAGCTGCAGACCCAGGAGCGGAATGTAACTCCCACGCCTGCCTCACTCCTGTCCCCACCAAGGAGCCCGCCCTGCTGTTTGGGGTAGTTTGGAAGGGAGTCTGAGACTTGTCCTGCTCCCTCTGTCTGCAAGGTCACCCAACAGTGAGCACAGAGAACCCTGATGCCCTTGACTGCCCCACCTTCCCATCCACCCAGGGGACTTGGTCACATGACTGCAGGATTGCACCAAGCTCCCCAACGCCCTGGGAAGTGAGGGTGGCAGGGCAGAGGGGACATCCTGCTGGGTGTGGCCAGCTGGCTCTGGAGGCTGGCCAGCCTGGCTTCTGGCCTGCTGGGTGTCGCCTGTGTGTCAGGGTGTGTGTGTTTGTGCGAGGGTGTGTGTGTGTGAGCCCGCTCACAGCCTGCCTCTGCAGTTACACCACCAGTATAAAGCGCTTCATTAACCTGCCAGTCAAACCCCGCTTCTCTCCAGCTCGGCCCTGCGACAGCCCATGCGGCGTGTGCTCCTGCACAGGGCGCTATCCTGGGGCCACTGGCATTGCCCAGCCTCCCCTGTCACAAACCCAGCTCCTGGCACCTCCCTGGGAACTCCTAAACGTTTATGTCGCACCCAGAAGAGCCTGGGCAACCGTGGTCCTGCGTGTCCTCCGTGTGTATGTAGAACATTCTCTTCTGTCTGTACGGCCTTGCTCTAAGCTGTGTGTGAAAATGGCTGTTCTCCAAACAGCACCCTGGACTAGTACGAAAAGGTCTGGCTCTGAGCTGTGTGACCTTGGGCTGGTCATCTCCTCTCTTTGGGCCTCAGTGGCCGCATCTGCATCAGGTGATCTGGTTTGGACTACATGGTCTCTGAGGCTCTTCTCCCTTCTGGCCTTCCGGGGTTGAGTGCGGCTGATTGTCCACCATCAGAACCGCGCACACGTGTGGGCATGGTGCCCATGGCTCCACCAGCTGTTCTCCCTCCCAGGGAGCTGAGGGTCGAGGGCAGGACTATCAGAGCTCAGCAGCTGCTCCTGGCCTGGAAGGGGTGTGCCCTCTGCGATTCCACGTGCCGCCATACCTGGGAGTCTACTATAGGAGCCGTCTGACTCACATCCCCCTCACCTACCGTGGCCAGACTCCTACTGGGCTGCAGATACACTGCTGACCTTCCTGCCAGCAGGTGTGGGCACCCATACACGGGTACCTCCAGGCAGGTGTGGGCCCAGGCAATGCTCATGCTTGCAGAGGGTGTCCCCAACATTCAGATCCACCTGAAGATGCCAAGCTGTCCAATGTGAGGGCCTGGCCTCACTTCCACCTGCCAGGCCCACATATGGGAAAGGAGGGATGTCTTCGGGAGGGTGGAGGCTCTGCTCACCCCACTTGTGGTTTCTTTATTGTACGTTAATGAAGCCCTGTTTCTTCTGGGCGTTTAATTCTTTCCATCTATTATGTTTAGACAACTCATTAACAATCATTCGTTATAATTAGACTTCAATTTTAGGCTCCTTTCTCAGGGGAGGCAATGCAGAGCTTTTAGACATATTTGCATCCTAAACGGCTTCCAAATCTCTGGGTGCCACCCCTACCCCCGGCCCACTCTAGCCACCAACCCTCCTTTTCTTTCCCTTCCCTCCTCTCTGCTCCAAATGTAGGGGTGAAGGTGGGGGGAGGGGAACTGAAGTGAGCATGCAAAGCCTTCAGATCCCACTGCTCCCCAAGTCCTCTGGCCTGTGCCTGGCCCTCAATGAATGATTCCAGTGTGCCAGTGGGGGGGTGGTCTCCCCTAGAAGCAGATTCCTCCCACTGACCACCAAGGAGTGACCCTGGGCTGTCATGTCCCCAAGCTCCCGCCCAGGGCCTTCGTTATGGGTGCTGGCTCTCTGAGAGGTCCAGGTGGACTCACAGACACACAGATACGCCTGCCGGGGAGGCACACACGCGCAGAGGTGTAACCAGCCACTTAGGGGCTGGTGGGGGACGTCTCTAGGGAGGATTTTTTTTTTCTGACTCTAAACTGAGATACTGGCTCCTACCACCACACTGTGCCCCCAAATCCCTTTAAGTTTAGGGACTCCTATCTCTTTCAGTCTTGACTTGCACAGTCCTAGGATCTCTGTTTGATGATGCATGCTTGTTGAGGGAATGAATGAGTTTTAGTGGCTGTGGCATGGGTATTATAGTCAGGCAGAAGTGGTTCAAACCCCAGCTGTGTACCTAACTAGCCGTGCAACCTCGGTATCTGATTTAACCTCTCTGAGCTTCAGTTTACTCATCTGTAAAAGGAATATGACAATGCCTACCTTGTAGGGGTTCTGTGAAAATGAAGGGAAATAGTTAAAATATAAAGAACCTGGCATTTTATAGCACTTGACCTATGGTAGCCATAATAATTAGTATTAGTGAATATCTGTACTTATTCTAACGATCATCGCAGGGGGACCAGCAGATGGTGTAATGGTTATGTCGTTGGACTCCCACGGAGTCGACCGCGGTTCGGGTTCTGGACCCAGTGACTTAAAACTCACGCCAGGCATGTGTGCATGCATGCTCAAAATCCCGAGAGGAGAATGGAGGAGAAGGGATTGCAGCGTGGCCATCCCCCCGGGGGGTGATTTCTTGCTTTCTGTCTCTCTGTCTCTCTCTGTCTTTCCGGCAAGTACATGCATCCTGTAGCAAAAAATCTCTCTCTAAAAACCAAACATTTAAAAATAAATAATCATCGAAATAATCATTGGGACCAGCAGTTGGTGTAATGACTATGTCGCTGGACTCCCACGTAGTCGACCGTGGTTCAGTCCCGGACCCGGTGGCTTAAACTCGCCGGGCACGTGTGCGTGCATGCCCAAGATCCCGAGAGGAGAACGGAGGAGAAGGGATTGCAGCGTGGCCATCCCCCCCCGGGGGGTGATTTCTCGCCTTCTGTCTCTCTGTCTCTCTCTGTCTTTCTGGCAAGCTCACACACCCTGTAGCAAAAACCTCCCGAAAATCAATCAATCAATCATCATCACAGGAAGCGGCCTCATGGGTCGTCCTGTGCGGCTCCCCTTCCAGTGGACAGCCCTCTCCTGGCACCCTCAGCTGGCGCTGCCTGAGCACATCAGTGGGGGGAGCTGCCCTGTCCATTACTCGCAGATCCCCTGGAGAGGAAGGCTCTCCCTGGGCCCACTTACAACCGGCCTCCTTGCAGCCTTCCCACCAGCCCAGAGCTGGCCTCTGGGCCCTGCCTCCTGCTCAGTGGTGGATGCCCCGAGAAGCCCATCCCTGAGAGGAGAAGAGGGCAAATGCCGTGAAAGGACAGGATGACTGGGAGGAGGAGGCAGAGGGGCTGCGGGAACCAGAGGGAGCCACAGGAGGGGAGACAGAGACGGAGAGGGGACACCAGGGGAGAAGGATTTTCTATCAACAAAGCAGCAGGACGGATTCTGGCTGGTCTCTGGAACATCTTCATCCGGTGCCCCAGGCCGGCTCTGAGCTCCTTTTAGCTCATTACTGGCAATTAGTCCTCTGGGCCCAGCCCTGGGGAGCGGGGCTCGATTAGCTCTCACTCCCCTGGACACACACGCACACCATGAATCAAGCTGACAACTCTGCCCAGGCCTGCCCTCCTCGCCCCGCTCTGTGAAGTGGAAGCACGCGCCTGTCCACACCGACGGGTGAGGTGTGTCTGCATGAGGATGTCACAGGGCAGAAACGTGAGTGCACGTGTCCGGCCTGGATGAAGGTGAAATTGTGCAAATGAGCAAGAAGTGCACGTGGGGGTGTCCGTGTGTGTCCTATGGGAGAACACGCGGATGAGGGGGGCCAGGAAACGTGGGGGTGCATGCGCTCCTGTGACTACTCTCAGCTCCACGTCTGAGTCCTGGCCTGGAGGCCTGATGCTTGGGGCTAGGTTTCAAGAGAGGAAAAGAAACAGGCAGATCCTGAAATTGCTGACTTAGCTCCCTCGCAGAAGGGCTGTTCTCTGGGGAGCCCCTTTCATCGAAGTAGCAAACTAGGGCCCCACCCAGGAGGTGAATCATGGAGGCACCCAGAATTTGCCCTTCCCCACCCTTTCCTTCCATGGCACTTTCACCCAACAGTGTCCAACAGAAATACAAGGGGAGCCGCGTAGGCCACGAAAATTTTCTAGTGACTATTTTGTTAAAGAAAGAGAAACAGGTAAGGTTAAGTTTAGTATTTTATTTAACCAAATATTACCAAGATAATGTTTTTTTTTATTTATTATTTTAAAAATTTGCTGTAAGGCACGTGTACTCATGAGAGAGAGGGAGAGAAACAGAAAGCAAGCCACCGGGTCCAGGATTTGAACCATGGTCGACTATGTGGGAGTCCAGCACCTTAACCACCACGCCACCTGCTGGCCCCAGATCATGTTACCTTAACATGCAATCAATATTTTACAAGTATAAATTAGATTTTTTTTTGGGGGGATTGTTGCCATAGGGCATGTGTACTCGTTGGAGAGACAGAGGGAAAGTGAGAAATCAGTCCCCTCAGGGGAAGGTGCCCATGCCACAATCCCTTCTTCTCCATTCTCCTCCTGGGATTTGGGACACACATGAACATCTGCCCAGTGTGATTTTCAAGCCATTGAGTCCAGGACTGGGGCCATGGTTGGCCATGTGGGAGCCCAGCGCGTGACTAGCATGCCGCCTGCCGGCCTCTCACAAGACATCGCACGTGCCTTCTCCACACACCTGCAGCCCTCGCCGTGCCGTTCTGCTTGTAGCACTGCGCGTTCTGGACGGGGCGCACTGCGAGTACTCGGTAGCCACATGGAGCTCGTGGCTGCTGGGTCCGGCAGGGTAGTTCTTGGACCTGGCTCTGTTGGTTCCCACAAGCCAGTGAAGGTGGTTTGTGCCCGTGGGGCCAGGGGGCTGGAGAGGTCCGGCTGGAATTAGGGCGCTCTGCCCTTGCAAAGTCTTCAGGCTCCTCTCTCTGCTGGCCATGCCTGTCCTTGGTCCTAGTCGGCCTGGGCATAGGGATTCAGTTTCAGAGTCTCTTCTCTCCTCTCCTGTCCCCTTCCCTCCCCTCCCCTCTCCTCCTTTCCCCTCCTCTCTTCTTTCTTTTTCTTTTCTTTCTTTCTTTCTTTTTTTTTTTTAAAGATTTGTCTGTTTATTTCCTCCATGGGTGAGAGAGATGGAGAGCATTCCCAGTAGGTGCCACATTCTGCCCCAGACATCCTGTCAGCCAGCCCCGGGTCATGGGCACACGCGTGCCGGTGTGTTCAGGGAGGTCTCTGGACACAAACCTGGAGCCTTCAGCCCGTCTGGAGGCATTTAATCCAGGAAGTCGTCCCTTTGTCTCACTTGGGCGGTTCCTCCTGCAGGTGACAACTCACTCCTTCATGTGAGAGAGCCTGTGTAACCCACTCCCTGTGCTCTGGTCCTCCCTCTAGGACACTCTGGGGGGAAGGTTAGTAAAGCCCTAAGTGCAGGGGGAGGGGTGGAGGGGACGGATGACAGGAGAGGTCACAGGATAGAAGCAGAACTTCTTTTTTTTTTTTTTTTTTTTTTTTTCTGAGAGGTTTTTCACTATAGGGCGCGTGCACTCGCCAGACAGACAGAGACATAGAGACAGAAAGCGAGAAATCACCCCCCAGGGGGGATGGTCACGCCGCAATCCCTTCTCCTCCATTCTCCTCTCGGGATCTTGGGCACGCACGCACACGCGCCCAGCGTGAGTTGTAAGCCACCGGGTCCGAGACGCGAACCGCGGTCGACTACGTGGGAGTCCAGCGACATAGCCATTACGCTAACTGCTGGTTCCCAAAGCAGAACTTCTAAAAGGTGACTTTCAGCACCTCCGCCCCCTTAGCCTTGTGAATTTTCCATCTCTTCAGCCTCTCAGATTTCTCGGGCCTATCTAGACTGCCCCCCAATTTTCACCCACCCTTCCCTTCTCTCTCCCTTCAGCCTCTCCTCCCCCACCTCGTGGCCTCTGTCTCTCTCAGTTTCTCAGGCCTTCTGCCTCAGCTCACTTCCTGCTCCCACAGGGCATCTACTCCACCCCCAGCCCAAGGAGAAACTCAGGGAGCAGAGGCCTGGAATGGGGCGTGAGGCCTGAGCCGCAGCATCTCCAGGAGAGTGAAGGAAGCAGGACCCTCCCAGTCCCCTCCCCTCCTCTTACCCCTCCTCCCACCCACTCCCCTACGGGGCTGCAGTGATTCCACAGTCTTGGGCTTGAGGGTCTCGGGGCCCCTCGCTAATGTAAGGTTATTGTAATTGATATGAAGGTAATTGATAATGTGTTACGGTGAATAATGTCTTCAATTTTCTGCTAAATCCCATTTTTGTAGCCATCTGGGCTCCTCCAACTGCCCCCCTGGGACGCTGGGTAATAGAGAGTAATTATTCTCAAGTCATTTACTTTTTCAAAGTGTTTAGTGCTTATCTGTTTTACAATTAAAATGGAAACGACCCTGATTCACTTCCTTTCTTTTTTATTTAAATAGCACTCACCCCCCCACACCCCCACTACACTCTCAGTCACACACAACCACACGGGGCACACAACCCTCACACACACACACACACACACACACACACACACACAGTCTCCTTGTATGCGGCAACATGTCCATATTCAAAGACAAAAATACAGGCACGTTCTCTTTGTCAGTCACACACACAGACACACGTGCACCTTTGCGTTCAGACAGGGACACAGTCGTGGTGACTCAGACGTACATACCCCCCAACACCCGCCATTCTCCACTGGACTAAGAGGATGGGGTGAGGCCAGCGGCCAGGGTGAGGACTGGGAAGGAGTCACCTTGAAGGTGTGTGGGTGTGTGGGGTCAGGTCTAAGTGCGGAAGGTGAGCGTCTGTGCTCACATGAGTGAGCTCGGAGTGTATATCTGGGGGGCTGCAGGGGACTGAGAGCTGCAACTGTAAGGCAGGAGGTGACAGCGGGTTCGTAGCCTGGCTCCTGTGCGGGAGGTGAGGTATTGGTGCAGGCAGGGGTGGATGGAGCAGGTGTTCACGCCCAGCTCCACACTCATGCAGGGTGCTGGTGTGCAGGCCCAGCCTGGACACCGGGTCCTGAGGAGAGGAGTGAACCAGTGGGCCCAAGACCTGGAGAGACCTCCACCTCCCCGTGACACCAGACCTGTTTGTTACAGAAACGTCGTGGCAGAATGTCCCATAGAGGGGGAGATGCACGTTCACTCTGCACCCCCAACACACCCACCCGGCTCCTCCAACTGTCCTTCCAGTCCCCAGGACTGACCCCTCCACTGATCCCCTTACTGAACCTTCCCAGCCCCCTCGCTGGCTCCCCACTGCTTGATCCCCTGAACCCCTCAAGGGCCCTCACTAGCAGATGGTGGTTGGAGTAGAAGGAAGACCATCTCCAGGAGAGCTCCCTACCCTCCCCCGGGGCCACCCCCACAAGGGGGCTCTGAGGCCACAGACATCACCCACAGGGAGGCACTGAGCAGCGGGGAACCCAAGTGTAAGGTACCCTCTACCACTGTCACACAGGCCCACGGGAGGACAACTGAGTGGTTGTCCTTCTCGGGACACTTCAATCTATGGCTCAGGTGACTTACGGGGTCAAGGCCCAGGGACCTGCTTCTCATTGTATTAATGGGAAAACCGAGCCACAGCCGGGGCCAGGGTGGACTTGGAGCCCCACAGGGTGTCAAGCCAGCAGGGGATTCAGAAGGCCTATCTGCTCTGCCCCAGACCTGCTCTCCCAGGACCTCCATGTTGAAGCTCTCCCAGCCCTTCACCCCACAGTCAGCTACACAAGTGGACGGGGGCGAGGGCCAGGGCCAGGGCCCTGTTCACACACGCCAAGGCCTCCCGGTGCAATGGACTGACCAGGCGAGCACCCTCAGGCCACACAAACCAGGCTTGGTGCCCACACACCCTCCAGGAAGGGGCCAATGGCTTCTGTCCTTAATGTTTTTTTTTTTAAAGGAATTATTTATTTATTTAATTCCATTTGTTATTATTTTTTAACTTGACCAGACAGAGACAGAGAGTGAGGAAGGGAAAGTGAGAAAGCAAGCTGCCAGATCCAGGACTCAAATCGCAGTTGGCCATAGGGGAATCCATCATCTCTAACCGCCACGCCACCTGCTGGCCCTCTTAATGTTTTTTAAGGGGCCAGCAGTTGCTTAAGGTGTTGTACTCCAAAATGGCCGAAGGCCCAAGGTAAGTCAAGTTGGAGGCTTGCTTTCTCACTTTTCCTCTCCCTCTCTCTGTCTCTGATGCGCATGCGTGCCCTATAGCAAATTTAAAATAAATAAATAAATACAATTAAATAAATAATTCTTTTCAAAATATTTTCCTTTTTAAAATAGGGGCGGGGTGGTGTTGTGTGAGGAAAGGATGGGTCTACTTTTTCTGGTTTCCCTGGTTTTTTGTTTTGTTTTGTTTTTTATTTTTGCAATAGGCTACAAGCACTCTCCAAAGAAAAAGAGAGGGAAAGTGTGGATCACCCCCCCACCCCCACCCCCCACCCCCGCCCAGGGCCAATGGCTGAAATCTCCTCTCCTCCCTTCTCCCAGGACCTGGGCTACTCATGCAGGGCGGGGTGCCCAGCAGGGTCCTCAGGCCGGTCCGTGTAGAACTGGAACTGCGCAGCGGGCCCACCCGGCGCCTGAACCTCCCTCTGCGCCGGCCTAGTTCTGGCCCCCGGGCTCCGTGGCTCCGTGGCTCCGTGGCCCGTGGCTCCGCACCCCCTCCTTGCTCTCTCCGAGCTCGTCCTCGCACGTGGGTCTCTTGGTCTGGGTTTCTGTGTTTTGTCCTGTTCTGTCTCTGGCTTGGCTATCTCTGTCTCCCCCCCTGTCTCGCCCTCCCCCTTTCCCTGGGTCCCTGTTTGCCTGCCACCGAGTCTGTCCTGCTCCGCGTCCCTCTGTCTGACGTGTGAGCTCCTCCCCGTTCCGGATCGGCAGGCCACAGGTTCCAGCCTTGGTCCCGGCGTTTGCCACCGTCGCTGTCCCTGCCTAGGCTGCCGCCACCCAAGCCTCTGTCCCTGCCTCTGCCTCTCCTCGGCCCCTCCCCGACTCCGGCCCCCTCGCACCTTGGCGGAAAAGTAAACATTTAATTTTTTTTGCTGTTAATAGATTTAATGTTCATTTGTTGGTAGCCCAGGGGCAGAAACGCGTGACATTTCAAATAATTGTTGTTTCAGGGGTATCCTCTGGAGGGAAAGGCGGCGAAAGTGTGGAGAAGATTTAAGCAAATGACTGTGTCAGCTTCTATTTACTCCTGACAGCATCGCCGGGGGCGCGGCTGCGATCACCATTAGCGGCCGCCGATAAAGCGCGAGGCCGCCTTCGAAGGGCTCGGCGGCCATTACGGAAAGTTAGTGTGAAACACGTTAAATTATCCCCAAAGTGGAGGCGGCGGGGGAGGCGGCGCGGGAGCGGCCGGCGGGGGGAGCCAGGCGCCTCCGCCGCAGGGAGCCAGGGCGCCGCGGCCGCCCCGCTCGGGGCCTCGGGCCGCGCCGCCGCCGCCGTCCGCCTGGGGGCAGCCGCGAGCCCGGCCTCAATCGGCCCGCCCGGAGGTTGGGCGCGCCGCCCCCAGGCTGCAGGCGGCCTCTGCGCCTTCCTCGCCCAGCCCCCGCGCCCCACGTCGGGCTCCCAGCCTTGTCCGTGCGCCCTGCAGGCCCATCCTGCGGCGGCCGCAGCCCGAGAAGTAGAACAGCTCTGTGGGACCACAGTGGGGCTCGGGACAGTTCCACACACCCCCTTTTTTAGAGAGAGATATTTTTGCTCTAGGGCACGTGCGCTCATCAGAGAGACAGACGGAGAGAAAGCGAGAAATCACCCCCCAGGGGGCATGGCCACTCAGCAATCCCTTCTCCATTCTCCTCTGGGGACTGTGGGCACGCACACACACGCGCCCCGCCTGAGTTTTAAGCCGCCAGGTCCAAGGCTCAAACCCAGGTCGACTACGTAGGAGTCCAGCAACATAACCATTATGCCATCTGCGGGCCTCCCGCCTTCCCCTTTCAGGGCCTTTGTCCACCACTGCAAAGCCCCCCGAGCTGTGTGCAGGGAGCGTGCCCACATGTTCCAGGGCTCAGATACACACAGCGCCTGGAGATCAGATGTGAGTTCACTGCTCAGATCTGCCTCTAAATAACTGGGAGGACCTGCGCCATCCTGTGTCTGCTTCCCCATGTGTAAAGTGGGGACAATCTCTGTCCCACATCCGTCACTCCCTGAGGACTGTGAAGGTGACGATGAGGACCTGTGAAACTGACCCGAGAACCCTCTCGAGGCAGTGCAGTGCGAACGAACTATGAGACGGTAGTTCTTACCAGCGGCCTCCGAAGCTACACGGGCACCTGTGCACAGGGGCCGCACTGGAGGCGCCAGTGCTCTGTAAATGGGATCTCGGTAACTGCCCGTCACCACAAAGGCACAAGGTGGCCCCCTCTTCCTCTTCCTGCTCCCTCCTGCCTCACAGGGCCCCTCCTCCTCCCCAGGACAGGGCTCTCGGCCAGGATGGCTGGTCCTCTGGTCCACGCATACTCTAAGTATACTCCATACTGCACACATACTCACAGGGCCAGCCTAGAACACTCTTAATATCTCCTCCACCAGGCCAGCCCATCGATGTTTATTTACCCCCACGGTGACTTAGCGGAAGCAAAACTATTAATAAGAAGGATGGGGAGGCAAGCCCCAAACTCATCAACCCCCTTTGCAGTAATGATATCTCCAGACAGAGTTTAAAAGAATAAGAGGGCCAGCCCAGCAGTTAAGGTGGCGGGATGGGAATGTGGGCAGTCCCAACCCAGTGGCTTGAAAACCATGCTGCACACATATGCATGTCCAAAAATCCCAGAGAGAAGAGATTGCTGGGAGACCAAGCCCTACTGAGGAAGCTCGCGCTTTCTCTCTCTCTCTCTCTCTCTCTCTCTCCTCTCTCTCTCTCTCTCTCTCCTCTCTCCTCTCTCTCGCATACACATCCCCTTGTTAAATTAAAAAGGAAAAGAAAGAAACAAATTCCTTAAGTCTACCGGAGTCTATTGTGGCTTACCTACATAATATTTGAGGCCTTAGAGCCCAATGTGTGGTACTCTGGCAAGGCAATGGCTTCAAGAATGGCCATTTAGGGAACCAGCAGTTAGCGTAATGGCCATGTCGCTGGACTCCCACGTAGTCGACCGCGGTTCGCGTCCCGGACCCGGTGGCTTAAAACTCATGCCGGGCGCGTGTGCGTGCGTGCCCAAGATCCCGAGAAGAGAATGGAGGAGAAGGGATTGCGGCGTGACCATCCCCTCTGGGGGGTGATTTCTCGCTTTCTGTCTCTCTGTCTCTCTCTGTCTGTCTGGCGAGCGCACGCGCCCTATAGCGAAAACCTCTCCAAAACAAACAAATAAACAAACAAACCAAAAAAAAAAAAAAAAAAAAAAAAAAAAGAAAGAAAAGAAAAGAATGGCCATTTATGGCACCAGCAGTTAGCGTAATGGCTATGTCGCTGGACTCCCATGTAGTCAACCTCAGTTCGCATCCCGGACCCGATGGCTTAAAACTCACGCCGGGTGCATATGCATGTGTGCCCAAAATCCCGAGAGGAGAATGGAGAAGAAGGGATTGCAGTGTGGCCATCCCTCCTGGGGGGTGATTTCTCACTTTCTGTCTCTCTGTCTCTCTCTGTCTGGCGAGCGCACGCGCCCTATGGTGAAAACCCCTCAAAAAAAAAAAAAAAAAAAGAATGGCCATTTATACCACATATTCCCTCCCATTTTCAACACGCTTTCAGGGTTCTGGGAGTTCTGACGCTCCCCAAATTCACCCAACATTTCTTAGCCCCTCGCACATGTCAGACCTGCTGGAGACATAAGAAGACCGAGACTACAGAGGGTCTTTGGAAAGTTCCCAAAAATTGAATATTATTTTTTTTAAAACTATGTGTGGGTTTCAGGTTTTTATTGCACCAAAATAAACTTATACTTGAATTCCATTTTCCACAATTTTTTTTTGAGATTTTTTGCTGTAGGGCATATGTGCTCACCAGAGACACAGAGAGACACAGAAAGTGAGAAACCACCCCCTAGGAGGAACAGCTGTGCTGCAATCCCTTCTCCTCCATTCTCCTCTTGGGATTTTGGGCACGCACATACATGTGCCCGGCGTGTTTCAAACTGCCGGGTCTGGGACTCGAAACGTGGTAGACTGTGTAAGAGTCCAGTGCCTTAACCATGACACCATCTGCTGGTCCCATTTTTCATAAATTTTTGTTTTGTTTTGTTTTGTTTTGTTTTGCATGGGCCAGACAGAGACACAGAGAAAGCGAGAACTATTCCCACCTGGGGGGAGGGGCATCTGCAATCCCTTCTCCTCCTGTCTCCTTTGGGGATTTGGGGCATGCACATGTACCTGGTGTGATTTTCAAGCCACTGGGTCCAGGATTCAAAACGCAGAGTTAGCCATGTGGGACCCAGTTGCCTTAACCAGCTGGCCCTTCCCTGAACTTTCTCAAATCCCCTCATACCTTTGCCTTTTGGGGGGTTCGCTGTGGGCCGAGGGTTCAGGGGGACTGACGGTCAAATGGCAGCAAGTGCCCCGTGAGTGTGGGAAGCACAAGCACACGGAGAATGCACAGCAGGAGTGGGACGGGCCGGGAGATCTGGGAAGGTGTCTTACAGGAGGTGGTGTTTGAACTGGGGCCTTAAAGGGCAGGGCGGAGTTTTTAGCAAGGTAGAGCAATATGCTATGAAGCATGGTTTGAGTCCTGGACCGAGTGGCTTGAAACTCACGCCGGGTGCATGTGTGTGCATGTCCAGAATCCGGAGCGGAAAACGGAGGAGAGACGACTGCAGCATGACCATTCCCCCTGGGGGATGATTTCTCCCTCTCCCTCTCTCTGTCTCTCTCTGCTGAGTGTACACACCCTGTGGCAAAACACACACACACACAATAATCACCCACATTACCCACCCCACAACAAAAGCAGCGAGATGACAGTGCTTCATCTGCTTCGGCACCTCAGATTCTGCGACAGCTCTGGGCAAGGACTGTCAAATACCTCACTCTGCAGATCAGGAAATGTGCTCAGAGCCCCAGGAACTTGCCCAAGGCCACGCAAGCATTCTAGCACTGAAAGGACGTGCTGAGAATGTCGCCAGTCCCTCTGTCCTCTCTCTAGTCCGGACAACTTGGAAGAGTGACTGAGTTGCCTTGCACAAAGGTCACGCACTCCCTCTTCACCTCCCCATTCACTCAGCTGCTTTCAGCACGTCCACTAAAGGTCGGGCATCGGGCTGCTCCTGGGGTACACGCGAGATGGAGCCCTGTCCTTGGAGCTCAGTCCAGTGAGGAAGTCTCATGGGTTAAGACCAATCACCAAGCCAGGCGCAAGGTGCAAAATGCGGCTCTGAAGCTCCCGAGGAGCTCTGGGCTAACAGGAAGGGGCCAAGGCAGACGCAGATGGAAGGCATTAGAAAACCTGGGGCATGGGGTGTGCAGGTGGCACGGGGGTTAAGGCCCTGGACACCCACATGGCTGAACGTAGTTCAAGTCCTGGACGTGGAGGTTTGCTTTCCTACTTTCCCTTTCTCTCTCTCTTTCTCTAGTCATTATAATAAATTAAATATAACTGTTTTTTTTTCTTTTTTTTCAGAGAGGTTTTTTGCTATAAGGCGCATGCATTAGCCAGACAAACAGAGACAGAGAGACAGAAAGTGAGAAATCACCCCCCAGGGGGTATGGCCACGCCGCAATCCCCTCTCCTCCATTCTCCTCCTGGGATCTTGGGCACGCACGCACACATGCCCGGCGTGAGTTTTAAGCCACTGGGTCCGGGACTCGAGCCACGGTCAACTACGTGGGAGTCCAGCGACATAGCCATTACGCTAACTGCTGGTCCCAATATAACTGTTTTTAAAAAAGGTTTTGAAAAAAGAAATAAAGAAAAGTTGGGGCATGGTTTGCTAAGAGTTGAGTCTAGGCCAAAAAGGAGAAGTTTGCCAGGCCAGGAGGTAGGACGTGGTACTCTAGAGGAAATAGAAAGTGCAGAAGGGCAGGCAGGAGGGCACGTGGCGAGCGAGGAGCTCAGCGGAGCAGTGGCAACTGGAGCGCTTGCCAGGAGCCAGGGCTCGCGTGTCCTCTGGACTCCAGGAAGCAGCTGACGCTCAACCCTCGGGCCTGTTATTTTCTCTAAGTAAAGCAAAAAAAGTAAAGATTAAACTAAAAGTGAAAAGATCTTTCTTCCTTCATATAGGATCTCAGATTTAAAGACATCTTTCTAGGGACCAGCAGTTGCATAATGGCTAAGTCGCTGGACTCCGACATAGTTGACCGCGGTTCAAGTCCCGGACCCAGTGGCTTAAAACTCACGCCGGCACATGCGTGCATGCCCAAGATCCCGAGAGACGAATGGAGGAGAAGGGATTGTGGCATGGCCACCCCCCCTAGGGGTTGATTTCTCGCTTTCTGTCTCTCTGTCTCTCTCTGTCTTCCTGGCGAGCGCACACGCCCTATAGCAAAACCTCTAAAAAAATAAAAGACATCTTTCTATACTTTATACAAACAAGAAATGTTCTGTGATTTTAGTATGGGCCACCAGCCCCATGGCGACCAGGGCAATGTCACCTTCACCTGTCAGTGGTCTTTACCGGGCTTGGCATCGTACGCGTCTCCCGTGACATGGCACTATTCCCCTACGCTGCCAGGTCTTGCTTAGCTGTCGTCCCACCGTGGGAACCCCTGAGCCTGGTAACAGCTGGGGGCGTGGCGCTGGGGGCTGGATTGGTTCCCCTGTCTCCTGGCGCTGTCCTGGCTCACCACCCCCTTCTACCCTAGGGTTCTCATGCACAATACTTTATCTTCCGCCACTACCTCAGCCCACTTGGGCTGCCATGACAACACCCACAGACAGGCACCTCATAAACAACAGGATGTATTTCCCAGCATTCTGGAGGCCAAGGTCAAGGCTCTGGAGGTTTCGGTGTCTAGTGAGGGCCCTCTCGCTCACCAATGGCTCTCCTCCCCGTGTCCTCACGTGGCCAAGCGGCACACGAGCTCCCTTGGGCCTCTTACAAGGACACTCATTCCACTTGCCTTCATATCGTCACCTGGGAGGCTAGGACTCTAGCATGAGAATTTGGGGGAGACACAAACATTCAGACCACAGCAACCATCATCCTTGAGAAAATCTCTTTTACAAGGACAGAGGACACACACCTTCCAGGAGGCAGGTTTGGCATTTATTTATTTATTTATTTTGGAGAGGCTTTTGCTATAGGGCGCATGCGCTTGCCAGAAAGACAGAGAGAGACAGAGAGGCAGAAAGTGAGAAATCACCCCCACACACACACAGGGGGGATGGCCATGTCGCAATCCCTTCTTCTCCATTCTCCTCTCAGGATCTTGGGCACACACGCACATGCGCCCAGCGTGAGTTTAAGCCACTGGGTCCGGGACTCAAACTGCGGTCGGCTACGTGGGAGTCCAGCAACATAGCCATTACATCAACTGCTGGTCCCCAGGAGGCAGATTTGGGCAATTAAGAAGGACTTTATTGGCCAGCAGATGTTATGGAGATTAAGGTGCTAGATCCCATATGACAGATGTTTAGATTCAAGTCCCGGACCTGGCAGCTTGAAAAACACACTGAGTGAGTGCATGCATGCCCCAAATCCCAAGAGGAGAATGGAGAAGAGACTGCAGTATGGCCATCCCTCCTGGGGTGTGCGATTTCTCACTTTCCCTCTCTATCTCTTTTTGGTGAACACATGTACCCTACAGCAAAACTAAAAAGAAAAAAAAAAAGTGGGGTAGGGGAGAAAAGGAAAAAAAAAAAAAACCTTTCTAGTAATTAGAGATGTCCACAATGGAAGAGATCTACTTTAAAAGAAAGTGAGGGAGGAACCAGCAGATGGTGTAATGGTTATGTTGCTGGACTCCCACGTAGTAGACCACAGTTTGAGTCCCGGACTCAGAGGCTTAAAACTCACATGGGGTGTTTGCATGCCCCAAATCCAGAGAAGAGAATAGAGGAGAAGGGATTGCAGCGTGGCCATCCTCCCTGGGGAGTTATTTCTCGCTTTCTGTCTCTCTGGCAAGGGCAAATGCACATGCCCTATAGCAAAAATCTCTTTCAAAAAAATAAAAAATAAAAAAATAAAAAAGTGAGGTGCCCTGCCCAGCAGTGTTCAAGTGGAGGCCAAAGCTTCCCAAAATGGGTCTGTTGTAGGGAGCAGTGAAATCCTTGGCTTCTAAAATTCCTTCTGTGAAGTTCTACCGTGAAGTGCTTCCCTACGAGAAGATTCTGTTGACCAGAACATACACAATGACCCAGCAGGACACAGGGAGCCCTTGTCATGGGGAGTGGCAGGGAGTGCGCCAGGCCAGAGGCAGCTAGAATGTCTCTGAAGCTGTGGTCCAGAAGATGAACACAGATCAGGCAGGGGGCAAGGAGAGGGAGAACAGCCCAGGGCGTAGATGTAGATTGCTTAAACTGTCCCCTGCAGTGCACCGTCAGCCCCCCACCTTTAATATGGCCGTTAATCCTGTCTGGACCCTAAGGGGCCAGAGCCTTGGTCACTGTCGTCCTCTGTCCCAAGCAGCGACTGGCACAGAGAAGGCATGCAGAAAGGTCTCTCTCCTCCCTTCTCCTTTCCCTCCTCCATTTTTATTTATTTGTACCTTTAAGAAAAGAACATTCACTATAAAAATTATAAACTAGTCAGAAAACACCCCAAAAAAGCCCAAAATAAAACCAACGGGAGGCGATCGCTATGGCTATCTGAGTGGCCGTGCTCCCAGACGCGTCTTTCTGCCTTTAAATAAGCATAGATACAGGAGTGCAGTCGTTACGAGATTTAACTATGTCCATTCCATAACCTACTGTTTTGTTTTTCAAGAATTATTTTATTTATTATTACTTATAAAGTTAACTAAAATAATTTATCCATTTATTTATTTATTTCAATTTGACCCGAGAAGGACAGAATGAGAGAAAGAGAAAGAGAGCCACCAGGTCTGGGATTCGAACTGCAGTCGACCATGTGGGAGCCCAGCGCCCTTAACCACCACACCACCTGCTGGTCCCTTGTTTTGTTTTTAAGAGAGATTTTTTGCTATAGAGCATATGTGCTTCCAGAGATACAAAGGGACAGAGAGACGGAAAGTGAGAAACTACCCCTAGGGGGAATGGCCACACTGCAATCCCTTCTCCTCCATTCTCCTCTTGGAATTTTAGGCATGCCCGTGTCACACACATGCCCAGTGTGTTTCAAGTAGCTGGGTCTGGGACTTGAACTGCAGTCGACCCTGTGAGAGTCCAGAGCCTTAACCACTTTGCCACCTGGTGGCCCCCCAATCTTAATCAATAAGATATCATGGACGCTGTTCTGTTCAATGAACAGAGCTGTCTGACTGCTTGAGGAGCTCCCTCCCGGCCGTCGGGTCCCGTTCTGAGCCCCTCTCCTGTCGACAGACATTTAGGCTGTTTCCAGTTTTGCACTATTGTTAAATATCCTGAGATAAATGCCTCTGTGGACAGATCCTTTTTGCACTTGTATAATTATCTCCTTAGGGTAAATGCTCAGAAATGGAGTGAGCAGATCAAAGAAAACACACATTCCATGTTTGGATGCACACGGTCAAACTCCTGAAGGGTGTACGCACCTCTGTATATCCTCTGCCTGTTCAAAGAGGGCGTGGTTAGTCCATTACCGTCACTTAAAGAAAAGGGCTCTTTCTTCAAAGGCAAAAAAAAAAAAAAAAAAGCAAACTCATTTTTCACACTAGTTTTTGTATGTGTGTGATAACGAAGGTCTCGGCGAGCCTTGAGTACAAGTGATTGTGTGTCAGTGTCCTTTATATCAAAAACCTCTACCTCGAAAGCTAAATTCCTGCATGGATATTCTCAAGAAAGAGCAGTGCTCCCACCAAACCCTTCCTTCCACGTCAGTGAGACGACGGGCCCCCAGGGATGCTCGCCCACGGTCAGTCTTGCTGCTACGCCGGAAGTCTCCGGGTCCAGTCGGTCAGGTCGGGGTTGTTAGGAAGAGGGGGCGGGGAGGAGACAGACTGGGTCTGCCCACGGTGGAGCCTCAAGTGTTAACCCAGGCTGTCCTCAGACAGTGCCCCTGACACCACAGCCGAGGGGCGTGAGACTGCCTGGTGGAAACAGAGTAGGTCCTCCCAAACCACTGGCGTCAGGCCAGTCTAGAGGGCCCCAGAAGGGGGGGAGGGGAGAGGGTGTGTGACTCAGGCTCCTCCCGCTTGTGGTGCCTACTTCACAGCACCCTCCACCACTCACCTCTGCTGTCAGCCCGTGTCACACACCCACCTCTGCACTCACACGTTCACATATCACCCCACGACCCAAGGCTTCCCGTAAACACTCACGCACTCTCATTCTTCCGTAATCGGGCTGTACCAACTCGCGTGCCACTGCCCCACACCCTGCCTACAACAGTCACAGAGTTGGGTGCTTAGACCCACCCGCCTGCGTGAACCCACCCAGGCCGTCAGCAAATGCCCACTCCTGTGCACATGGGTGTACTGTGTCCGGAGGAAGTGTACTCACAAGTCCCTCCCAGTCACTGTCATTTAGGTGACTGCAACCACATCTCCATACCCTACGACCCCACCCGGTGTTTCCCTCTCATACACTCTCAGAGTCCCCCGAATTCAGGCATACTTTCGCATCCTCCTCCAATCTGTTGGATTCATACAGCTACCCAGAGGCTCTTACAATGTCATAGCTTAACGAGTCTACTCACCTTATATTTTACTTTTAGTTTATTTTAGATTTTTGTTAGTGCACTTGTGGGAGAGAGACAGAGAGAGACTAAAGTGAGAAAATCAGTCTCGGGGGGATGGTTACCCCTCAATCCTTCGCCTCCATTCTCCTCTTGGGCTTTTGGGCACACATGCACATGTGCCCAGGGTGATTTGCAAGCTGCTGGGTCCGGGACTCAAACCATGGATTCAGCCATGTGGGATCCAGTGCCTTAACCACTACACCACCTGCTGGCCCACCCTCCTCATTTTAAAGGTGGGGTAACTGAGACCTCAAAAGGAAAACCATGACTTGACCAAGGTCACACATGTAGTCAGTAGTACCCAGAGTGTGAGCTTCAATCTCGTGACTCCTACGCTAGGACTTTCCCTCCTGTGCCAAAGTCCTTCCCTCTGAGTCCTTGCCAGCCCTCTGTGCCAAATCCCTTGTTCTAGCTCTCAGAAATATTCAAATAAAGCAGCCAGCTCTTGGACAGGTGGGCAGCCAGGAGAACGGAACAAGTATGAATTTGGAATACCGAAGTCTGGGCTGGAATAGCAAATAGCTTGTAGGGTGGTGACAGGGTTTAGGGAAACTGTATGTGATGTACCTGGCACAAAGTAATCATTACTAACGTTTATTGGGCACTTACTATATGTAGGCACTACGCCAAGCACTTTACACATTATCCCATTTAATTTTTACAGTCTCTTTAAGTATAATTATCTCTCTATCATAGAAGAAGGAAGTGAGGCCCAGAGAGGTTAAGTTGCTTGCCCAAGGTCACTCAGCTAATGAATTTTAAGACCGAGATTACCCTGCTCTTACTCCGAGTCAGATTCTCATGGATTATATTGTGCTTCTTTCATCACTGACGAGTCATTCTTCATGGAATCCTTACTCTGTGTCAGAGAATATACATAGTTTCCATAATATCTATTTTTTTAATAATGATTTTATTTTATTTATTTATTACTATAATTTAAAAATTCTCCATAGGGCATGTGAACTCACCAAAGAGAGAGAGAGCAGGAGAAAGTGAGAAAGCAAGCCACCTGGTCTGGGACTCAAACCATGGTCGGCCATGTGGGATCCAACACCTTAACCACCACACCACCTGACAGCCCCGATAGTATCCATCTTTACAGAGAAGGAGACTGAGGCTTTGAGGAGGTGCTCAATGGGTGGTATCTTTTATCATTTTGGAGATGAAGAGACTGACTTAAAAATCACATGTGGCTATGTTGTCACCAGGTAAGTTTTTCAGATTATGTAAAACTTTAGCGGACCTGATCATTTCCATTGATTGGTTCATGGCAAATCACCCTTCCTCACTGATCTGTAATTCCCTGCCTCCACCCCAATACCTCACAGGAAGGGCGTTCATGCTATGACCACATACACAAAAGCCACCCATCAGATGAAGTCACACCCAGGCACAATCACACACACACATGCACACACAGATAGGGCCACTGGTTAACCAGTCAGCAAGAACATTACCGAGTGGAGTCAAAAGAGCTGGGCTCAGTTCTACCACTTCCAAACCACAGGCTACGAGCAAGCTCTGCTCAGCGCCTTGGTTCCTGCATCTGTGGTGCTGCAGGTAGCAGTCCTCCCTCCCAGGGTGCTTCTGAGTGTAAAGTGCTGTGGGATTTTATTATAGAGAGCCTGCAAACAGTCAGCACTCAACGTTTGCCCACCGCAGCCTCGGACACAGAGCTGCGATAACAGAGCTCACAGCAGCCGCACAGAGACGGCCGCACGCCCTGTGGCCAGCCCGCACCGCACAGCAAGCTGTGGCTCAGCTCAGGCCTGCGAGTGCTCCGCTGCCTGCGTGCTCGAGAGAGGGGCACTTAAAACCCTTGAAAAAAAGTCACTACCAGCTCTTTTTAAGAAGAAAAAGAAGTCTTGGGACCAGCAAGTGGCGTGGTGGTTGGGGTGCTGGACACTCCACATGGCTGACCATGGTTTGAGTCCTGGACCTGGTGGCTTATTTTCTCACTTTCCCTCTCTTTCTCTCTCTTTGGTCAAATCAAAATAAACGAATGAATAAATAAAACTAAATTTAAAAAAAAGAAAAAAGAAAATCTTAACTGTTAAAGATTCATTTTAAAACCACAATGTTATCATCACACCTAAGACATTCACAATCACTCCTCAGTATCCTATTTCATTTTTTTTCTGATTTTCCATTAAAAATTGTTGTTGGTTTGTTTAAATAAGGAACCAAATAAGGTACACTCAACAATCCTTTTTTTTCTCTCCCTCCTTTTAAAATTTGCATTAATTTCTTTTCCCTTTGAAGAACCTGGGTCATTTATCCAGAAGAATGTCCCATGTTAAGTAAAACAATTTAAAAACTTAGTTTTAATAAACAAGTAATACATGCATGTATTCTTGATTATTAAAAAAAGTAAGAAAAGAAAAGAAAGGGGCCAGCAGGTGGCATGGTGGTTAAGGGTGCTGGACTCCCACATAGCTGACTGTAGTTCAAGTCCCGGACCTGGTAGCTTCCTTTCTCACATTCCCTCTCTCCCTTGCTCTTGCTCTATCCTTCTCTGGTCAAATAAAAAAAAAAAAAATTAAGGGACCAGCAGTTAGCGTAATGGCTATGTCGCTGGACTCCCACGTAGTCGACCGCGGTTCGAGTCCTGGACCCGGCGGCTTAAACTCACGCCGGGCGCGTGTGCGTGCGTGCCCAAGATCCCGAGAGGAGAATGGAGGAGAAGGGATTGCGGCGTGGCCATCCCCCCTGGGGGGTGATTTCCTGCTTTCTGTCTCTCTGTCTGTCTCTGTCTGTCTGGCGAGCGCACGCGCCCTATAGCAAAAACCTCTCCAAAAAAAAAAAAAAAAAAAAAGTAAATAAATAAAGTTAAATAAAATAATTATTTTTTAAAAAGAAAAGAAAAGAAAGAAAATAAGTGAAATTAAAAAAAAATAAATCAGACACCACAGATGAAGTCTCCCTGAGGATTCCTCACTAGTTCTTAACCTTTCTGTGACTTGGTTTTCTCATCTTTAAAATGGTAAAACCTCCCGTCCCAGTGTTGATGTGAGAATTAAATTATAGAGAGCTTGGAAGCGCTTAGCTCATTGCCTGGCTCGCAGTAATCGTTCAATAAAAGCCGCCTGTAATGATTTTTAGTCATTGTTATTATCACTGCAAACGCAGAAGAGCCTCGCGGCCCCGTGCGCGTTCAGCACCCTGGACAGAGGCGGCGGCCGGCGCCCTCCCCGCCCGGCTCGGCGCTCGCGGGAGGATCTGTAAATAAACCCACCCGGCTTCCGGCGCACCCCGCGCAGCCGGTGAAGGGGAAAGAAACCCGGGATTCCGAGCCGCCTGCTCCAGCTCTGCGTCTGGCGGAGACAATTACTCGGATACGCTCCGGCTGGCCTCCCCGAAGCCCCGGGTCATTTCAGACCTGGGCCCTGGTCCTTGAGCAGAAGCCAGGCCGGGCAGAGGGCTAAGCCGGTGCCCGAGTCTCCTGCGGTGCAGAACGGCTAGCGGGGAGGCCCACGAAAGCCGCCATGGGAGGCCCCCCGGGGACCTTCCTCACACACACGTGGCCCCCACTGTCCTTGGGAGTCGGGAGGTGGCGGTGCTGGGCTGGGGAGGGCGGCCTCCGGAAGCCGGCCCAGGGCACAATTAGCAGGGAGCAGAGGCGCCCGCGAAGGCTGATTTAATTAGGTGACACGGTGCCAGGCAGGGATGCGGGGGGGAGGGGAGAGCAGGGTCAAAACATTTTGTAAAAATCTGTTTCACAAACGCTGCTGCTCCCCTCGGGCCAGAGAGAGATTACGGCGTCTTTGGTGTCGATCAAGGCAGGCAAGAGGCGGCCAGGAGCCTGGGGTATTGCTCCGCCTCTGCCTCTCTTTTGTCTAGATCCCCAAAACAGTCCCGGGGCCTCAGCTCCACTGGGGTACACGGTTGGAGAGTGGGAGGGGCAATGACCTGAGAAGGAGACCCCTATAAGGAGGACAAAGTGCGCCCTGCTGCAAAGCCCCTGTACAGCTCAGGGCTTCATGTCGGCAGGGGTGCTAAAGGGTCTGCTTGCAAATCAAGCTCCCCCTTGCTGAGCAGGGGCGGCTGCTTTTGGTCACTTCCACTCTGTGCCTCAGTTTCCTCACCTCTAAAACAGTAAGGGGCCTTCTAGAGGCCATGTGAGTAAAAAGCGCAGAAGTAATAGTAAGCATTTAGTGATGGTCTTGTTATTATTTATTAGTACTGATATTTTATTACTATTAGATGCCAAGCTAGTTGTTTGACATCTTTTTTTTTTAAGAAGTTTTTGCTATAGGGCGCGTGTGCTCGCCAGACAGACAGAGAGAGACAGAGAGACAGAAAGTGAGAAATCACCCCCTGGGGGGATGGCCACGCCGTAATCCCTTCTCCTCCATTCTCCTCTCTGAATCTTGGGCACGCACGCACACGCGCCTGGCGTGACTTTTAAGCCACCGGGTCCGGGATGCGAACTGCGGTGGACTACATGGGAGTTTGGGACATAGCCATTACACTCACTGCTGGTCCCGTTGTTTGACATCTTTCATCCATAACCCTCACAACAACCCCATGCTGCAGATGTAAGTACACAGATGTGGACACTGAGCCTCAGGGAGTTAGTCATACAGTGTCACCGGCCTGGTCAGCGGCAGAGCTAGGAGCTGCCTGTTCCATGTCAGAGCCTGTGCCTTTTCAGCACCCCGCTGCTGAGCTGCCTGTTTTCCCCTTATGGTCTTTGACATGTGGCCCTCCGTGGCCCTTCCCAGACCCAGCCACATCACTGCCCATGCCTTGCCCCACTCATGTCTGGCACGGCCAAGGCCCCCTGAGGACCCACACTGAGGGGCCCTGCGTGGACAGAAGCATGAGTGGGCATGTGCACACACACGGTGACAGACAGTCACACGGAATCACCTCCCACAGAGAGGCTCCCGAACTCAGCACGCCACTCGGAAGTAAAGGAAGCGCACACGAGCGCCTCTTTGCCACGGGCACCTCCAGAACACCCAGCTCGGTGAGGGGGACTCGCACACAGAGAGGCAGGTATCCACGACAGCGCAGGAGACACAGTGAGGGGCACACACAGACACGTGAGCACGTGACACTCATACAATACGCCCAGGGCGTGAGATGTGACCTGCTACACGCAGTCACACACACTCCGGGTAGCAGTGGGGTTTTTTTATGCTATTTACACAGCTACACACAGAAAGCCATAGTCCCAACATGCCCAAGACTCCCACACATCATCACACACTACTCACGGAGAGGTATAGCTACACACCCCGTGACACGCAATACACCCACACTTCCAAGATGTAGCCAGACATATATGATACGGAAAGAGAGCCAGTCCAAACCCAGTTCATACACACACTTCCCAGACACACCTGCACGGATCAGTGGAGACAGCGAACCATAAACTCACAAGCGCACACACGTCCACACTGACACACACACACTGGGTATCCTTTCAGAGCCTCTGGGAAGCTGGCTTCAACCCAAGACTATCCTGCCTCCTAAAGTCTTCAGGGCACGGGGGTCAATTGACTCCCTGTCCCTCCCTTCTCCCAGCTGAGCCCAGGGCGGCAGGGACACGGTCCTCCAGCAGACATGGGGTGGGGAGGGGGGTCCTGGACAGCCAGTCTTGACACCCTGTCTAACATCATCTCCAGCCCAAACTGAGGCCAGCCACTAGGGCTTGGGGGCTGTCCTGCCATCCCCCAGATCACGCTCACCACCACCCCAGCCTCATGCCTCGCCACGAGCTTTCAGAAAAGGGCAAACACAGCCACCTCCTTTCCTGGGGAGCAGACCTCACTCCACCTGTTGTCACCTACCTGCGCAGGTGCTCTGTCTCAGCAGCTCAGAGCTCCAGCCGGGCAAGGTCCCGAAGGCAAGTGGGTGGAGCCTGGCCCCAAGCGCCGCACCCCCAGTTCTAGCTCCCTCAGCAGCTGCCCCTGCAGCTCCAGGCCCCCTGGGCAGCCCCCTCCCTCCCTGCCGCAGCCTGCCCTGCTCTGTGTCTCTTCTCTGAACACCAGACTAGGGACTGGGGGAGGGGGAGGATCCCAGGAGAGGAAGTGGCATCTGACGGCCCCAGCACCAAACCTGGGGGGCTGTAGGGGGGAGGGGAGGAGCAGGGAGGCTTCTCATTGTGTGAGGGAAATTTTATTTTTAACAGATGCTAAGGCAGATGGCGCAGAATTAACAGAAAATGGGAGAGGAAAGAGAGGAAGAACATTACTGACTCCGGAGAGAGTGGACATTAAAAAAATAAAGAATAAGGGAATGAAAACAAGTTTAAGTGCTCTCTCCGGGGGGGAGGGGGGAGGGGAGGGGAGCTGAGAGGCAGAGAGGGACGGAGCAGCGTGGTGATAACCAGAGGCGTGAAATTACAAAAGTAAAATTTGTGGGACTCGGGAGGGGCGGAGAAGGCCCTAGTTTCATTGCAAAACTCACTCAGAAATTACTGATGTGCTGTTTGAGCTTTTATCATTAATAATAATCGAGAGGGGAGGGGAAGACAAAAGGACTCCTGGGCTGGGGGAGTTCAAGGCGCCAGGAGGGAAGGTGCTGCAGCCAAGGCGGAGGGCGAGGGGAAGTCCTGTGTCACAGGAAGAGGGGAAGACAGCAACTCTGGAGGTCCAGCACTGACTCCGTGGGACAGGGGTACAGCGGCAGGCCAGGGCAAGGCAGGAGGAGAAACGGGAAGGGGGAGAGAAGACAGGCTGCAGGAGAAGGGGAAAACAGATGGGGTGTGGGCATGGACGGAAACTGAAGACAGACGATGCAGAGACAGGGACTGTGAAGACAAAGAGACAGAGACAGCAGAGAAGAGAGACAGAAATGGACAGAGAGAGCCAGCAGCCAGGGAAGCAATGTCAGAAACAGACAGGACACACAAGCACGCTGGGGGACGAGGACAGTCGTGAAGTCGAAGTGACGGAAGCAGGGGACAAGAGAAAGGAGGGAGAGACAGAGACCCACGCACACAGAGAAATAGATGAAGAAAAGGAGATGAGAGTGAGAGACGGAGAGGGGGGAGAGAGAGAGCCAAAACTAAGCCAGACTTTGAGAAAGACACAGAAAGTGGGAGAGCGAAACGTCAGGGTGGGAAAGACCCACACCGTCAGGGTGAGAAAGAGAGGGGAGACAGAGAGAGAGAAAAATGGAGCCGGAGGCACAGAGAGACAGAGAGACAGAGAGGCTGTGGGGGAGACGCCGAGAGGGCAGGAAGGGAGGAAGGGATGGGAGACAAAGAGGAATGGCCGTTTATCTCTCCTCCCAAATTAATTGAGGCTACATCAGCCTGAGCCACTAAAACGGAGCGATTATGAATGGGTTAGTCACAGGTGGAGTTAAAGGCCTTCAGAGGGATATTAGCCAAAATTGAGTGGCTTTTAATTTCTTTCTAACGAGAGACTGTGGCTGGGGAACCAGGCGCCGCCTCCGCTCAGCTCCGCTGCTAAACACGGCGTGGGGGCGGGCCGGGCCACTCGCCACCTGACCTGTGTGGCACAGGCAGCCAAGTGGAAATGGCCATGCCTGTGACATGCCTGTGACATGCTTGCAACACGTCTGAAGCATGCCTGCAACATGGGACACCATGGTGGGTGTCCCAATGAGGGGTCAGTAAGGATAGAGGGGAGGGGTCACAATTCTTGAAAGTGGCCAGGCCAGGGAGCAGGAGGGGCAGGGGTTGAGAGTCTGGGATGTGGGGGCAGGCAAGAAGGACAAGTAGATACTGCCACTGAAAAGTCCTTGGGGGAAACCAGCCGTTGGTGTAATGGCTATGTCACTGGACTCCCATGTAGTCGACTGAGGTTCGAGTCCCAGACCCGGTGGCTTAAACTCACGCTGAGCACGTGTGCATGTGTGCTCGAGATCTAGAGAGGAGAATGGAGGAGAAGGGATTGCAGCGTGGCCATCCCCCTGGGGGGTGATTTCTCGCTGTCTCTCTGTCTCTCTCTTTCTGGCAAGTGCACATACCCTATAGCAAAAACCTCTCCCAAAAGAAAAAGAAAAGTCCTTGGGGCCAGCAGATGACATAATGGATATGTCACTGAACTCCCATGTAGTCGACTACAGTTCGAGTCCCAGACCTGGTGACTTAAAACACACCATGTGCATGTGTGTCCAAGATTCTGAGAGGAAAATGGAGGAGAAGGGGTTGCAGCATGGCCATTCCCCTTGCGGGGTGATTTCTTGGTTTCTGTCTCTCTGTCTCTCTCTGTCCCTCTGGAAAATGTACACACCCTATAGCAAAAATTTCTCAATAAAAGAAAAGCCCTGCCATTGCCTCGGTTCCGCAGCGACCCCGGACCCCACTTTGGGAAAGACACCGTGGTCCAGACCGCTCTCGTCACCGAGAGCCCGGAGCCCTGAGCTCAGAAGCCCTGTTGCCAGCGTGCTCACGTGTGGCCATGACAACCTAAACCCTAGAAGCAGAATGGCTAGCCGGAGGGGCCATCGAAGCACAAATCCTGAGCCCTGGACGTGAGTCTCTGGCTTCCTAAGTCATGGCTGGACCCTGGCCACCATCCCTCTGGCCGGGCCGAGTTGAAGTCAGAAGAGGGAGCGGCACCAATATGCGGTGACTCCATGCAGGCAGACCTCCCATCCCAGCTCCTACCCAGGGGCCTGTGTGGCTGCCGGGTGTGGGACACGCGATTAGGACATGTGACCCTGGTGAGCATGGGTAGCCGCTAGCATAAGGAATGTGACCTGAACCCGGGGGCCCTGGTCCAGCAGGTACATTTCCGAGCAAGTGCAGGGACAGTCCTCGGGCATGGAAAGCAGGTGCTGAACACGGGCTGGCCCACCTGGACGTGAGGGCTAGGAAGAGCCAGAAGAGAGGGAAGATGGACCCGTGGCCGTGGGCGGGCAGAGGCAGCCTGAGGCGGGTCGTGACCGTGGGGGCAGTAGAGGGTAGAAGCCGTCCCTAGTGGAGACACTAAGAGCGAAGGGTAGCTGTGCCACTGTGGCCGGAGCTGACCCAACGCGGGCAAGGGGGGAGGCAGTGTGCCAGGTCATGCGGGGCTCCGAGCCTGAGCGAGAACAGACCTCCTGTGGGCACAGGTGCAGGTACAGAGCGCTTTCTGGGCACCGGCAGGAGAGTGTCTGGGGAGCTGGGGTTTGGGAAAGGTCGATGCGGGATAGGAGTGGGAGAGAATATGGAACCAAGTAAGCAGACGGGCCTGGAGGAACTGTGTGAAGGAGAAGAGGGGACAGACATAGGCAAGCAACGGCAGGGGGCCAGCAAGTGCATGGAGGTTAAGGCATTGGATCCTGTATGGCAGACTGAGCGGTTCCAGTCCCGGGACTGGCAGCTTGAAAATCACACGGGCCTTGTGTGTGCGTGCCCAAAGTCCCAAGAGGAGAATGGAGAAGGGATTGCAGTGTGGCCATCCCTCCTGTGGGGGAGGGATGCTTTCTCACTCCCCGCCCCCCCCGCCCCGTGTCTCTCCCTAGTGAGTGCACAAGTCCTATAACAAAACACTAAAAACAAATAAAAGGGGGGGTAAGACTTGGAAACTGGCAGGGCAGAAGGCTGAGGATGAGAGACTAGTAAAAGATGCCTTTGAGCTGTCAAGCCCAGAGCCTTGGAGAACGCTGGTGCCAGTAAGGAGGCAGGGCACTTCCATGCAGGCCAGGAAGCTGAGTCCACCTAAGCATCTGTGATCTTCAACTTCTCTTTTCTTTTTTTAAAAAATTACTTATTTAATTCCATTTTCTTCTTCTGCTTCTTCTTATTATTTTAGTTTGACCAGAGAGACAGGGAGGGAGAGAAAGGGAAAGGCAGAAAGCAAGCCACCAGGTCCAGGATTCAAACCACAGCCCGCCACGTGGGAATCCAGCACCTTTAACCAGCAAGCCACCTGCCGGCCCCATGTGACCTCCCACTTCGGGTTCGGGTCTTGGCTACTGATTAGCTCTGAGACCTTGCAGAAGACACCCCGGTCTTTGGGCCTCAGTTTGTTCATCTGTAAAACATGGGAGTTGATCCCGGCTCTTTTCAAGTCTCCCTCGAGGTCTTGTGGTTCTGAAGCTTAGAGACAAAGACAGGGACAGAGACCTGGATGGGAACAGAGACGGAGACTGGAAGAGAGACCGGCCATCCTTCAGGCTGCCCTGGGTCCCCTGAGCCAACAGCTGCGCCCCCTCCCCCTCGCAACTCCATTAACACTCAATTAGGGGGCCTGATGGGCTCGAGTCTGGAGAGCCCCCTCCCTACCTCAGTCCCAGGCCGGCCGGTTCTCGAGCGCTGGCCTGATGAGCCCGTGGGGAGAAGGCTTCACTCAAATTTATCGCCAACTCCAGCGGCGCCCGGCGCCCCCGCCTCTCCCTGCCTGCCCCCAGGGCGGAGCCCGCAGGGCTGGGCGGAGGTGGGGGAGGAGGCCCAGGGATGAAAGGGAGCAGCCCCGGGAGCAGAGGAAGTGGGAGGGGAGAAGCGAGGAGGAGCGCAGGAGAGTGTGCGAGAGAGAAAAATGACAGGCCCTGAATATTGGGCGCCCTCACTTTAAATCAAGATAAAAGACTGAAGTGGAAAATGAGAGTCCAGAGAAGCCCCGGACGGCTCGGGGCGCTAATGGAAACACATGGCTGCCGGCTGCGGGCTTGTCAGCTTCCCCCGGCGCTGCCATTCCCGTCTGATAATCCGGCCTGCCATAAAATTAGACTAGCAAATACCTCCTGACAAAGATGCATGTTTCTCTCTATTGTGCCATCATAAAAAAAACTCCGCTGGTGACTCGGGGAGCCGCAAACTTCAATTTAAATTTACAGTGCTGCGGAAGGAAAGTGATATGCACTCAAAAATTTTAATAACCTATTAAGTTACGACTTCAATTTCATTTTATGAATATTTTCCTTGGGGAGCACGGCTATCACAGAGAAAGATAGAAATTTAAAAAAGATAAATAGTGCCATTAATCTCCAACATTTCTCTTCCATTATCCTTGAAAATTAGGAGTTATTTTTGTTCAGATCTTCATGTAATTAGCTCCCTCCACTTGATTCACTAGCCAGAAAATGACCATGTTCAGAAAATTAAAAATTTGTCATTAAGTGGAATTTAACATAATATCATTTATCTTTATCTATTCCCCAGCTGACAGCAGGAAGCCTTGGCTGCTGTACCGGCTGGTGTGTCAGAGTGGGGAGGGACTGCTGGGGAGAGACACTGGGAGAGACAGAGACAGAGACCCAGGGAAGGAGAGAAGGCCAGAGTGGGAGCGAGGAGGGCGAGGAGGGCGCAGGGGAGGCCTCTGGAGCCGAGGTGTTAGCAGCCTGGGGAGGCCAATGGGGCAGGGAGGAGGCGAGGCTGCTGGTGGAGCAGGGTGTGGGCCCCAGAGCCTGCAGAGGAGGGAGCGGGGTGGCAGAAGAAAGCGTGGGGGTGGGGGTGGGGGCTCAGGAGCAGGTGTCTAAAGAGGACGGTGGCTGGTGAGTGGGGCTGGGGGGGGACAGAAACCCAGCAGATGGAAAGGAACTCCAGGAAAGGAGGCCCAGAGGTCTGGACCAGTGCCCTCCTTGCCCAGGGAGGACTGGGCTCCACACCCTGACCAGGGTATGGCTTGGAGGAAGACAGATGAAAAGAGCCAGAGAGGACGGGCAGGCATGGCCGGAGCTCAGCAGCCAGCTAGCGTGGGCCAGAGAGTGGGGAAGGTGGGGGCCGAACCGGCTGACAGACAGACAGACAGACCGACCGTGAACTCTGGGCCTTGGGAAGGCTCCGGGTGGAGGCCCCAGACAAGCTCTTGAACTTCTCTCAGGGACTGCATGTCTCCCTTTCCTCCTCCTCCTCTAAACAGCCCCCACTCTAGTCCCCCCAGGTCAGAAATCATCCAATAAACCGCTCAGACCTCGTCCTGGGCGGAGAGAGCTCGGCCGAGCCTGAGAGCCGGAGACTGGGTAAAGGGATTAAACAGCGCACATTAGTGAGAGATTTAGAGTGTAATAAACCCATTTCATAATAATATGTGCGTTGGGGCCGGCGATCCATCATTGCAGGAGCCCATCCATGGCGGGGGAGCACTGACCTGCGGGGCGGGACCTGGGCCGATGGCGGAGGCTTTTTCTCAGGGCTTCAGGGTGTGGGCAAGGGCCAGAGACTGGCCCCGAGGCCAGGAGGAACACAGGGGCGCTGACAGCACGGTCGGCTCAGACTGTCACAGGGACCGACCTGAGGGTACCGTTGGGGGGATTTGGGCTCCAGAAGAGCCCTGGGCACCTGAGAGAGCGTGTGCTCTGGAATGGGTGCTCTGCAGAAAGGGTAGAAGCATTCCTGGGGGTGGGGTGGGGGCAATCCGAGCTGCAGGGCCCACATCTCACGGAAGGACCAGAAAGCCAGAGAAGCCCACACAAGCCTCACTCCCTCTTTCCTGCTGGACACTCGTCCACCCTTTCCCCCCAGAATTCCTATCGCTCCCCCGGAGAGGCCAGCTTTCCCCGAAGTGTTCCTGAGTGTCCCCCTCTACTCAGGAACCCTCCAGAAACCCCTGCAGCTCTTCCTGGAAGTGCCAAGGCTTCCGAACGAGGGTCTGGATTTGAACCTGGTCATGCTACTTTCTGACGCTCTGATCTCGTGCCTTTACCTCCCGAGCCTCAGTCCCTTGTTTGTCCGCCGAGATAATCAGGCGTCCGTCATGGGGTTGCTCTGAGGGACAACAGAGACACTGGGTTTGCAACTGTTCTGTGAAGCAGAAAGCCCCACACAAACTCGTTGTTGCTACGACTCCCCACATGTGGCCCCCACTCCCAGGCCACCTTGAGATATCATTCAACTTATTGGCCAGGAGAGTGTCACCTCCCCAACTGGACCCTGAGTTCATTCAAAGGTAAGTAGGAAAAGACTACTTTGTGGTTATGTGACTGTTTGAACTGTCCTGTTAGTAGGGCAGAGGACCTTCTGCGGTTTATCTCCATGGAGAAAACTGGCGTCAGGAATTTACAAACAGCCTTCCCCTGGAAAAGGGACTGAGAAATGAGATAGGAACGGACCCGGTATGTCTCCGCTGTCAGTCTGGAAACTTTGGAGGCCGGGGGCCTGGAGACGCTGGGCGCTGTTGATGACGCCCTAGGAGGAGAGCGGCCTAAGAGTTTGCAGTGCGGTGGGTGATGGTCCGGGCGGCCCAGGAGGGTGTGGAGGAGAAGGGAGGGGAAACCAGACACCGCTTCCCCAAGGTCCAGTCACACTGGCCATCTTCCTCTTCCTCTATTGTCCCAGGTCCTTGTCCCTTACCTCCGTCCCAGAGGCCCACGTGGGCACTCCTAGCTCTCGCTGAGAGGCGCGAGGCTCTGCCCTAGCAGGGCAAGTGGTGTCACCCGCAGTCTCGGTTTCCACCAGTGCCCAGCCTGCTTTCGACTTTAATTCAATTCGGCGTCAAACTCTGGTTCCTCTCTAGAGACACAGACTCTCCATAGTAACCCCGTCCCCATGAATGGGGCCTTCCTGAACCCCCAGTCCAGCCGAGGTCACCGTGACTCCTTCCAAGCAGAGAAGTCTCACCGATGCCAACGCCTCTCCACCAGATCAACTGGCCAGGGGCGTCATTGGTCTGTCCCCCCACCCCATCCAAAAGCCAATTAAATGTCATTGCCACTTCCCCAGCTTCTGCCAGAGGCCTTCCAGACCCCACAACAGAATAGGGGTGCAAGACTGGTTCTGCGCTTTGCTCCCAAACTCAAGCAAACACACCCTCTGCTTCTATTCTGTAAATACTTGGGCCTCGCCTACTAAAGCCGGACCCCAGCACCTTAGCAGACAGCAGCAGGTGCGCCTGGAGTTTCTGGCCAGCGATGCCGGGTGCTCTGGGGGGCCAGGGAGGGACAGGTCTCTGCATGCTGGCAGGCCCCGGGGAGCTGCCCTGGCTGGCAGGTGCCAGGTGAGGTGGAGCCTGGGAACGGCCTGGCCAGAGGAGAGAGGAGCCTGAACAGAAGCACAGAGAGGGAAGAAGCCGGCATTCGCGGAGCACTGACTGCGCCGAGAGCAAGCTGGAAGTGTTCATGCAATTTCTGTCATTAGCCCTTCCCAACAGCCTTAGGAGTGGGTGTCACTGGAAAGTGGCTCGGTGGTTAAGGGCACCGCACTCCCTATGGCTGACTGCAGTCCGAGTCCCGGACTTGGCAGCTTGCTTTCTCACTTTCCCTCTCGCTCTCTCTCTTGCTCTAGCTCTCGCTCTCTCTCTGTCCCTCTTTGGTCAAATTAAAATAAATAAATAAAGTTAAATAAAATAATTCTTTAAAAAAAAGTGGGTGTTGTTATTTCTCTCTATAAATGAGAAACTGAAATTCAGGGAGAGTCAATAAGTTGCCCAAGATTGTGCAGCTAGTAAGTAGCAGAAGCTGGCCTTGAACCCAAGATGGCTGCCTCTGAAATACACACTTTTTTTTTTGCCAAGTGTGTTCAGGGAATGAGACCTGGTTTGCCTGAGCATAGAGGGGACGTGGAAACTGCCCCACCCGGGTCATTGCCAGCAAGCCGGCTGTACCACCCTAGGAGTCCAGGCCAGTTTTGCGGAAGCCTGCTGCAGGGTGGGGGGTATCTCTGCTGGTGCCTTCAGGAATTCAGGAGAAGCTGGGACACAGGGAGAGGTGATGCTCCAACACGTGCTCTGTCAATGACCCTCTTTCTGCTCCCACCTTCCCAATCTTTCCCTCAACCCTCCGAGCCTTGAGCATCTCCCTCCCTACCTCTGGACACTGAGCAGTAATCCCCACTGGTCTCCTCCCACCTCCGCCCTCCCAACGCCTCTGCTCCACTCCCACATCCCCAGCAACCTCCTCAGAAGAACTCCCATGACCGCTGACACACCTGCAGTCAGCGCCATTGTTACCAGCTTGCTGAGCTCCGTACATGTGGGCTCCAGGTCACCACCTGCTGGATGGGAGTGTGACGGTCTCTTCCTGAGCTCGGTGAGCTCACACAGGGGAGGCCACAGCTCCCGGGAAGAGTAAGCACGCAGTAAACGTTGCCACTGGTCTTTTTCTCTGCTTCTGTTCTTCCTGATCCTAAATCCTCAAAAATACAAAGAAAATTATTTAACTTATTTGTTATTAATATTAATTTTCAATTTGCTATAGAGCTCATGCATTCACCAGAGAGAGACAGAGACAGAGAGGAAAAATGAGAAAGCAAGCCACCAGGGCTAGGGCTTGAACTGTGGTTGGCCATGTGGGATTCCAGTCCTTAACCACCATGCCACCTGCTGGCCTCATAGATAATGATTTTTTTTAAACTATTTTATTCACTTATTTTTTATTATTGTTTCACATGGGTTTTTACCAGAGAAAGAGAGAGAGAGAGAGAGCGAGAGAGAGAGAGCGCAAGCTGCCAGATTTAGGACTCAAACCGTGGTTGGCCAGGTGGGAATTCCAGCGCCTTAACCACCATGCCACCTGCTGGCCCCCATAGATAATGATTTATCAAGCTGTTAAATGAAACTCTATTGCTTGCAAAAAGACTCCAAACTCTTCAGTCAGGTTCCTGAGACTCCTTTACTCAGAGCCTAGATAACCCATCTGGTCCTCCCCATGAGGGAGGGTGTGGTTTAATGAAGGAGCTCCACTCTGGAATCATCCATGGAAACTTAAAATTCCTCAGAGGTATCAAAAGGTCCAGGGACCTGGGACCAGCAGTTGGCGTAATGGCTACTTCGCTGAACTCCCATGTAGTTGACTGCGGTTCGAGTCCCAGACCCAGTGGGTTAAACTCACACGGGGCGCATGTGCATGTGTGCCCAAGATCCCGAGAGGAGAATGGAGGAGAAGGGATTGCGGCGTGGCCATCCCCCTGGGGGGTGATTTCTTGCTCTCTGTCTCTCTCTGTGTTTTTGGTGAGTGCATGCGCCCTATAGCAAAAAAACTCAAAAAAAAAAAAAAAAAAAGTCCAGGGACCAGCAGTTGGCATAATAGTTACGTTGCTGGACTCCCACACAGTCAATTGCGGTTCAAGTCCCAGACCCGGAAGCTTAAAACTCACGCTAGGCATGTGTCCATGCCCAAATCCCAAGAGGAGATTGGAAGAGAAGGGATTGTGGCATAGCCATCCCCCCGGGGGGTGATAGCTCGCTTTCTGTCTCTGTGTCTCTCTGGCAAGCGCATGTACCCCATAGCAAAAATCTCTCTTAAAAAAAAATAAATAAGTAGAGGAAAGGTTCATCGAGCTTTGACTTGAATTTCTGTATAGAGCATACACTTTGAAACCTTAAGAAAGAGATACATGTTCATAGAAAAGTTATCATGTGAATATTGTACTATTTATTATTTTTAAACATTTGCTGTAGGGTGCATGGATTCATCAGGGAAAGAGACAGAGAGAGAAAGTGAGAAATCAGCCCCCCCTGCCCCGCCCAGGGCGGGATGGCCATGTCGCAATTCCTCCTCCTCCATTCTCCTCTTGGATTTTGGGCATGCATGTATATGTTCTTGCCGTGTTTTTCAAGCCATTGAATCCGAGATTAGAACAGTGTACTTCGGGGCCGGCAGGTGGCATGGTGATTTAGGGCTCTGGACTCCCACATGGCCGACTGTTGTTCGAGTCCCGGACCTGGTGGCTTGGTTTCTCACCTTCCCTCCCTCACTCTGTCCCTCTCTGGTCAAATTTAAATAAATAAATAAATACTTTAAAAAAGAAAGAAGGAAAGAAAGGAAAGAACTGTGCCATTAGCCGCGTGGGATCCAGCCATCTCGCGGCTGGCCCAATGACCTACACTGTAGCACACTAGAGGTTACTGTCAAGGTCAACGTGTGACCTAATTAACACACTTTCCCTAGCAGAAAGCTAAAATTCAGGCCAGCAGGTGGCATGGTGGTTAAGTTGCTGGCTCCCTCATGGCTGACTCTATGGCTTGAATCCCAGACCTGGCAGCCTGAAAAACATGCCAAGCACATGTGTGTGCATGCCCCAAATCATGAGAGAGTGGAGAAAAAATTGTAACATGGCCGTCCCTCCTGGGAAGTCATTTCTCACTCTCTCTCTGTCTTTGTTTCTCTGTCTCTCTCCAGTGAGCACATATGCCCTGTGACAGAAAATAAAAAGTTAAAATTTGGGCCTTCATAATATATGCCTAGATGTTTTATACATTGGTTTTGTTTGAAAAAGTTGGGGGCGGGATGGAGTCTCTACTTTTTTTTTTTTTTTTTTTTTTTTTTTTTTTTTTTTTTGCCATAGGATACAGGTGCTCACTGGAGAGAGACAGAGACAAAGAGGGAGAGTGAGAAATCCTCCCCCACCAGGGTGATGGCCACACCACAGTCCCTTTTCCTTCAGTCTCCTCTCGGGATTTTGGGCACATGCACACACATGCTCAGCATGTTTTTCAAGCCTCTGGGTCTGGGACTCGAACCACACAGTCAGCCATGTGAGATCCAGCTGCCTTAACCACCATGCCGCTGGCTGGACCCACTTTTTAAAAAACTATAAAATCATTAGTAACGTGAAAAAAATTGCACAGGCCTCATCCTGGTCCCAAGCATATCTCTTCCTTACCCAAGTTTCTTACGACTTTGGGCCTCCAGTTCCCCGTAGATATGTGTATAATCGTATCAACCATACAGGGCGAACTTAAATAGGCTTAAATCAAAAAGCAGATGAGAAGATGCCTGGCTCCGGACCTGACAGAACTTCAGTAACAGTAAAAGATATGACTTAGGGGCTGGCAGGTGGCATGGTGATTAAAGGCACTGAACTCCCACATGGCCAACATGGTTCAAGTCCCAGACCTGGCGACTTGCTTTCTCACTTTCCTTCTCTCTCTTTGGTCAGATAAAAAATTAATTAATTAAATTAAATAATTTGTTAGGGAAAAAAAGCTACGACTTACAGAGTACTGTTTTAATCAGTTATGTTGCTAATAACAGAAATACCTGAGTCTGGGTGACTGATAAAGAATAGAAGTTTATGGGGCCAACAGATGGCAAAGCGGTTATGGCACCGGATTCTCACATGGCAATTGCGGTTCGAGTCCCAGACCAGGTGGCTTGAAATGTCGCCCAGCATATGCGTGCCCAAAATCCCAGGAAAAGAATGGAGGAGAAGGGATTTCAGCACGACCATTCCCCCAGGGTGTGATTTCTCACAGTCTCTGTCTCTTTCTGTTAGGTGAGTGCACATACCCTGAGGCGAAAAAGCCTCTAAAAAAAAATAGACGTTTATTTCTATCATAGTCCAAGGTCAGGGTGCTGCATCTGATGAGGGTCTTCCTGTTTGCGGGGACTGTCACCATGGGATGAGACAGAGCAAGCGTGTGCATACGTCCAGGTCCGGCCCATCTCCTCCCCTTGTAGACCCACCAGGATTCAATCATCAGCCCTGCCTTGATCACCCTAATCCTGATCACTCTCCCAAAGGCCCTGCCTCCTTTTCTTAAAGTCTATGTTTCTTTCTTTCTTTTTTGTTTGGAGAGTTTTTTGGTATAAGGCACATGCACTTGCTGTTGAGATGGAGAAAGACAGAGAGACAGAAAGCAAGAAATTACCCCCCGGAGGTGATTTCTGCAATCCCTTTTTTCCCATTCTTCTCTCAGGATTTTGGGCACACACACATGCCTGGCATGAGTGTCAAGACACTGTGGGGACCAGCAGTTAGCGTAATGGCTATGTCGCTGGACTCCCACGTAGTCGACCGCAATCCGAGTCCCGGACCCGGTGGCTTAAACTCACGCCAGGTGCGTGTGCGTGCGTGCCCAAGATCCCGAGAGGAGAATGGAGGAGAAGGGATTGCGGCGTGGCCATCCCCCCTGGGGGGTGATTTCTCGCTTTCTGTCTCTCTGTCTCTCTCTGTCTGTCTGGCGAGCGCACGCGCCCTTTAGCAAAAACCTCTAAAAAAAAAAAAAAAAAAACGACACTGTGTCCAGGACTTGAACTGTGGTCGGTCACATGGAAGTCCAATGCCTTAACCACTAGGCCACCTGCTGGCCTCTTTTTTCTTTCTTGCATCGAGAGAGAAGTATTCTCTATAGGGTCTCGCCGCACTGCGATCCAGGCCCAGCCTCCTAGCCAGCCAGGGTCACAGGTGCTGTGGGTGCAGCTGTGTACTCCAGTTGGCTGGGGCCCTGTGTGGCTTCAGTGTCCTGCAGCAGCACACTGCCACCTGTGCCACCTGGCTGGGCCCCAAGGCTTACCTCTTCATCTGACATCATGGGAAGTTTGCACCCTCTTGTTTCTGTCATGACCAAATTTCATCACATTAATGTTATAAGGCACGTTTGAACCATGGAAAGTACTAACTACATGCTAGGACCTGAACTAAGAGTTTGCATAGATTGGGACCAGCAGATGGCGTAACGGTTACATCACTGAACTCCCACATGGTCAACCGTGGTTCGAGTCCCAGACCTGGCAGCTTAAAACTCGCACCATGCATGTGGGCGTGCCCCAAATCCTGAGAGGTAAAGGGATTGTAGTGTGGTCATCTTCCCCCTGGGAGGTGATTTATCGGTTTCTGCCTCTCTGTCTCTTTCTGTCTCTCTGGTGAGCACATGAGCTCTATAGCAAAAATCTCTCTCTCTAAAAAAAAAAAAGAAGGGGGCCAGCAAGTGGCATGGTGGTTAAAGGCGCTGGACTCCCACATGGCCGACCACGGTTCAAGTCTCGGACCTGGTGGCTTGCTTTCTCACTTCCTCTCTCTCTCTCTCTCTCTGTCTCTCTCTGATCAAACTGGAAAATAATAATGATAATAATAATAAATAAAAAGTTAAAATAATTCTTTAAAAAAAAAAAAAGAAGAAGAAGAAGAAGAAGACAAGATAATTTGTGTATATTATTACATTTCATCCTTGCAACCACCCTGCAAATACTCACACCAATCTCATTTACAGATGAGGACCCTGAGGCTTGGATTGCTTAAGTAGTTTGCCAAAGGTCACAAAACCATAAACCATCAAATTGGGTTTTGAACCTAGGCAGCCCAACACTACAACCTAAACTTTTTTAAAAATATTGAGCATGGGGGACCAGCAGTTGGTATAATGGCTATGTCGCTGGACTCCCACGTAGTCAACCACAGTTCGAGTCCCGGATCTGGTGGCTTAAACTCATGCTGGGCGCGTGTACGTGCGTGCCCAAGATCCTGAGAGGAGAATTGGAGGAGAAGGGATTGTGGCGTGGCCATCCCCCCCGGGGGGGGGTGACTTCTTGCTTTCTGTCTCTTTGTCTCTCTCTGTCTTTCTGGTGAGCACATGCGCCCTATAGCAAAAACCTCTCAAAAAAAAAAAAAAAAGTATATATATATATATATATATATATATATATATATATACATATACATATATATATATATTGAGCATGGGGTCGGCAGGTGGCATGGTGATTGGGGTGCTGGACTCCCACATAACTGACTATGGCTTGAGTCCTGGACCTAGCAGCTTGTTTTCTCACTTTTCTTTTCTCCCTCTCTCTCTGTGTCTCTCTCTAGTCAAATTAAAAAAAAAAAAAAAAAAAAAAAAAAAAAAAAAAAAAAAAAAAAACTGGTGAATAAAATAAAATAAATAAGGTCTAAAAATTTGAACACATACTAGGACCAGACACTGTTCTAAGTTGTTCCACACGCTTTTTATTTATTTATTTATTTATTTATTTATTTAGATTTGGACATGAAGTGCATTTGCTCACCAGAGAGACAGAGACAGAATGAGGAAAAGTGAGAAATCACCCCTCAGGGAGATGATCACACCGCAATCGCTTCTCCTTCATTCTCTTGGAATTTGGGGTATGCACACACACATATGCCCAGCATGTTTTTCAAACCACCAGGTCCGGGACTCAAACCGTGAAGTGGGCCATGTGGAGTCCAGCGCCTTAACCACCATACCACATACTAGTGCCCACGTGCTTTAATTCATGGAATCCTCATAACTTCTGTACTGTACTTCCTTCCCAGGAGACTTGTGCAATGTGACTGCACAAAAAGCGAAGTCTATTTTTTTTCTCTTTGAACCTGGGCTGTCCATGTGATTTGTTTGACCAATAGAAAGCAACAAAAGTGACTTAGGCCTTAAGAGACCTTGCGGTCTCGGGGCTGGCAGGTGGCGTGGTGGTTAAGGGCGCTGGACTCCCAGATGGTTGACCGCAGTTCAAGTCCCGGACCTGGTGGCTTCCTTTCTTACTTTATCTCTCTCTCTCACTCACTCTCACTCTCTGGTCAAATGAAAATAAGTACGTAAATAAATAAATAAATAAATAAAAGGTTAAATAAAATATTCGCCACCTTGGAAGCCAGCGACCATGTAAAGAAGTTTGAACGCTCCCGCTGGGGAAGGCAGTGGAGGGAGCGAGGCCCTGAGGGACGAGCAGCCACGTGGAGAGCCAAGGCTTCCCAGCCAACAGCCCACGGCAACTGCCAGACATGGCAGTGAGGCCATTATGGATGTTCTAACTTCAGCCAGAGATTCTGGGTGAACCCAGCACCACAGGGAGCCGAGGAAATACCCACTGGGCCGGGCCAGCCCCAGAGATGTGAAAAACAAAAACAGTGGTGGTTTTGAAATCTAGGATAGTACATCACATAGTAATAGATCATTGAAACCAGGTTCACATATTATGGGGTACTTCAAAAAGCTCATAGAAACATGGAATTAAAGTATGAGTTTACTTGGGTACAAAGGAAAATGGAAATCCATACGTATTTCTTTATTTTTAATAATATACATTTTCCATGAACTTTTTGAAGAGGTCCCTCATGTTTTACAAATGGGGAAACTAAAGCTAAATAATTCACCTAGTATTAGGCCACTAATAAGTGGCAGCACCAAGGATTGAGCTGAGAGGCATTCTAGTTCCAGAACTGTGAAAAACCACTAGGAAATGCTGGAAAATAGCCCTTCAAAGGTGTCCATGTCCTAGTCCCCAGAACCTATGGACATGTTTTTTTTTAAAGGTTCTTTTTTTTTTTGGGGGGGGGGGGGAGGTTTTTGCTATAGGGCGTGTGCACTCGCTAGAAAGACAGAGAGAGACAGAAAGCGAGAAATCACCCCCCAGGGGGGATGGCCACGCGGCAATCCCTTCTCCTCCATTCTCCCCTCGGGATCTTGGGCATGCACGCACACGCGCCCGGCGTGAGTTTAAGCCACCTGGTCTGGGACTCGAACCGTGATCAACTACATGGGAGTCCAGTGACATAGCCATTACGCCAACTGCTGGTCCCTATGGCCATTTTATCTTATGGGTCCAAACCTTGCCTGTTAATGGTTTTGAGATCAGAAGATTATCCCAGTTTAAACAGTGTAATCCCGAAGGCACTAATAAGAGGTGACGAGGTCAAAGCCAGAGGAAAAGGTGCTGAAATGCAGGACCTCGAGCCAAGGAATGATGACAGCCTTCGAAGCCGGAACTGGCAAGAAAATCGATTCCCCTGGAGCTCCAGAGGAACAGGCCCTGCAATACCTTGACTTTAGCACAGCGAGACTGATTTTGGACTCCTGGCCTCCAGAACTGTAAGGTAATACGTTTTGTTGTGTTAAGCCACTGAGTTTCTGGCCATTTGTCTCAGCAGCAACAGGAAACTAATACGCAGAGTTCAAGGGAGCTGGGTCCTTTCATGGACCCCGCCACGTCAGTCTCCTATAGTCTCCTGTCACATGCGGTGCCTCTGCACCTCCCTAGTTTTTGAAAATCGTTTTTCTCTCTCTACTTAACTCATTCCTACCTACCTCTTCCAGGAAGTCTTCTCTGAACACCCTGGATCACACCTCTCTGTCCTGCCTTTACAGCACTGGCCTTGCGGACCTTCTGACTCAGCACTTACTAATATCAGTGCTAATGTGCTGGCCGGCAGCCCAGTGACATTCTTATGAGTGTGAGTCATCGAATCCAAGGACACCAGGCCTGAGAGGTCCTTGGAGAGTCAATTCCTTCATTTTATGGATGATGAAACTGAGTCCCAGGGAAGAGAAGAAAGCCATGATCCAAGGTCACACTGCCAGGGCTCAGAGACAGGCCTTCTGACATGGCGTTCCCAAGCTCATTCATTTAGCAAGTACTACCACGTCCTCGTGAAGCTGGGTGCTAGAACCTCTCGGCTATCCACAGCAGATAAGGTCCTTTCTCTCCCAAGAGTATCTGACACCTGAGGGAGATAAATATTTATGCAATAATCACACAAATACGTAATTACCACCCATGGTGAGTGTTAGGAAATGAAGTTCTAAAGTAAGTCATGGGAATGCAAACACAGGGAACTATCTTCTTTAAATAATTATTTTATTTAACTTTATGTATTTATTTATTTAAATTTGACCAAAGAGGGACAGAGCGAGAAAGAAAGAGAGAGAAAAGGGACCAGCAGTTAGCGTAATGGCTATGTCGCTGGACTCCCATGTAGTCGACTGCGGTTCGAGTCCCGGACCCAGTGGCTTAAACTCACGCCGGGCGCATGTGCGTGCGTGCCCAAGATCCCAAGAGGAGAATGGAGGAGAAGGGATTGCAGCGTGGCCATCCCCCCTGGGGGGTGATTTCCTGCTTTCTGTCTCTCTGTCTCTTTCTGTCTGTCTGGCGCGCGCACACGCTATAGCAAAAACCTCTAAAAAAATAATAAAAAGAAAGAAAGAAAGAGAGAGAAAAAGTAGAAACCAAGCCGCCAGGTCCGGGACTCGAACCACGGTTGACCATGTGAAAGTCCAGTGGCCCTTAACCACCATGTTACCTGCTGGCCCTGGGAACTTTTTTTTTTTTTTTAGAGATTTTTGCCTTAAGGAGCTTGCACTCCCTGGAGAGATAGAGACAGACACAGTGAGAAGGAAAGTGAGAAATCAGCCCCTGGGGAGGATGACCATGCTGCAGCGCCTTCTCTTCCCAGGATCCTGAGCACACACGCACATGTGACTGGCATGATTTTGAAGCCACTGGGCCCAGGACCGAACCACAGTCGGCCATGTGGGAATCCAGCGACTTAACCACTGTGCCATCTGCTGGTCCCACAGGGAACTTCACTTTTCTTTCTTTCTTTTTTTTTTTTTTTTAAGAATTATTTAATTCCATTTGGTTCTTTGTTTGTTTGTTTTTATTTAACAGAGAGAAAGAAAGGGAAAGGGAGAAAGCAAGTCACCAGGTTTGGGACTCAAACCACAGTTTGAGGTTGGCCATGTGGGAATCCAGCACCCCCAACCACCATGCCACTGCTTCCCCCCCCCCCTTTTTTAAGAATTATTCATTTAATTCCATTTGTTTTTGTTTGTTTGCCAGAGGAAACTATTTTAAGTTAGAAAATCAGGGGAGGGTTCTTGGAAGAGAGGATCATTGAACTAAGACATGAATAATGGTGAGTAGAGTTAACTAGGTCTTGGGAACCAGCAGGTGACATGGTGGTTAAGGCGCTGGATACTCCCACAGAGCCGACCACAGTTCCAGTCCCAGACTTGGTGGCTTCCTTTCTTACTTTCCCTCTCTCTCTCTCTCTCTCTGTGTCTCTCTCTGGTCAAATTTAAAAAGTAAATGAATGAATAAATAAAAATTAAAAATTAAATAAATAATTTTATAAAAAGAGTTAACTAGGTCTTTCTAGGAGTGAAGGGGAAGAAAAAAGATGTTTTAGGTGGAAGAAGTGATGTGTGCAAAAGCCGTGGGGCAGGAGGGAGTGGAACAAGGGGAGAAAAGAAGGCCAGGGTGCCTGGAAGTCCGAGCGGCAGGGAGAGGAGTAGGAGCTGAAAGCTACCGAAGTCGGCAGGTGTCGGAGCCCAAAGGCCGGGAAGCCAAGCTGAGCTTTCCACGGCAATGGGAAGCCAGCGAGGGTTTTAGGCAGTATGTGTGACATGAGCAGTTCTTTGGGGTTTTTTTTGGAGAGATTTTTGTTATAGGGCACATGTGCGCACCAGAAAGCCAGAGAGAGAGAAAGTGAGAAATCACCCTCCAGGGCGATGGCCACGCCTCAATCCCTTCTCCTCCATTCTCCTCTCGGGATCTTGGGCACGCACGCACACGCGCCCGGCGTGAGTTTAAGCCACCAGGTCCGGACTCAAACCACAGTTGACTATGTGGGAGTCCAGCGACATAGCCATTATGCTAACTGCTGGTCCCAACATGATCATTTTTGAAACTTATGGTGTGTTCCCTGGCAGGGCCTCCTCTCCTCTCTGTAGACTGGTTGGAGATCATTGTCACCCGGAGTTTGGCACCACTCTGTATTCCACTTCGTACGCAGCCTCGTACGAAGCAGGTGCTCCATAAACACGCGCTGATTAACCTCTCACCAGCCCGTGGTGCTGCCCATCACCCCCCGCCCAGCGCTCTTCCTCGGCCTCCACGGGGCTGCTCGCCAGCCTCTCCCCAGCTTCCGCCCACCCTGCTCTATTGAAGCCCTTCCCTCTTTCACCTTCCCCTTCTTTCGTCCTTGCCCACTCTCTCCCCCTGAATCATCCGGGGCCTCCAACAGTACTGACCTCTTCCTTCCGGGCAGAGCCGAGGTTCCCTGAGGGCTGGGACGTTGTTTGCCCCGGTCCCCAGGGCCAGTACTGTGCCTGGCACGCAGCGAGCACCAGTACGAGAGTGATGGGACACACACTGTAGGGGTGAGGTTCTCTGAAGCCTAGGCACAAGCAGAACCAGAAAGCCGACCTGTGTTGCTCCGAATCAGAAGAAGGAGTCACCAGGAAGGAGGGCTGGCTGGGCTGGAGCACAGGGGTTTGTGGGGAGAGGCCGACCCTGACTTGAGTGGGGCCTGCACAGGCAGAGTTCACTAGCATTGCACTTCTGCCAGCGTTCTTTCTTCAAAGACTTGTTTTATTTAACTTTATTCACTTTTTTTTTAATTTGACCAGAGAGGGACGAAGTGAGAGCGAGAGAGAGGGAAGGGGAGAAAACAAGCTGGGGACCAGCAAATGGAGTGGTGGTTAAGGCGCTGGACACTCCCATATGGTCAACTGTGGTTCAAGTCCTGGACCTGGTGGCTTGCTTTCTCACTTTATCTCCTGTGTGTTTCTCTCTCTGGTCAAATTAAAAATAAATAAATGAATAAATGAAATTAAACAAATAACTATTCTTTTAAAAAAAAGAAATCAAGCTGCCAGGTCTGGGACTTGAACCGTGGTTGGTCATGTGGGAGTTCAGCGCCCTTAACCACCACACCACCTGCCAGCCCCAATGTTCTTTTTTAAAAAAATAATGATTTATTATTATTGTTTTCGTCTATTTGCTACAGGACACGTGCATTCACCAGAGAGAGAGAGAGAGAAAGAGAGAAAGCAAGCTGCCAGGTCCAGGACTTGAACTATGGTCGGTCATGTAGGAAGTAGGAAGCCAGCACCTTAACCACCATACCACCTGCTGGCCCGTTAGTGTTCTTTACTGAATGTGTGGTATACCTCAATAAACAGGTGAAAATAACGTCGCATCACCACTGTGCAGAGGGACTTCCCGTTTCTTACTGCGCTCTGCGCTCACCTCCACACCCCTCCTCATCCTTCTCAGACTCCCAGACCAGCGCTCCTGTTCCCGCAGGGTCACCACTACGCTCCCAGTGATTCAGTCTCCAAACCTCAGGGCCATCTTGCCCCCATAACATCGTTTTTTATTTTTTCAATTTTTGGAGAGGTTTTTGCTATAGGGCACGTGTGTCGCCAGAAACACAGAGAGAGACAGAGAGACAGAAAGCGGGAAATCACCCCCCGGGGGGATGGTCACGCTGCAATCCCTTCTCCTCCATTCTCCTCTCGGGATCTTGGGCACACACGCACACACGCCCGGTGTGAGTTTAAGCCACAGAATCCAGAACTTGAACCGTGGTTGGTTTTGGGATTTTTTTTAGTTTTTTGCTATAGGGTGTGTGCACTCACCATAGCCCCACCCCCACCTCTTAGCAGGAGGTGACCAGATCACTTCGCTCATAATTAGCAGTAATAGCCAGCCTAGGTGGTATGGCTGGTAAAGTACTGGGCTCCAGTGCTGGGGCCAGTCGCTGGTTCGGATCCCTGGCCTGGTGGACCTGACACACGCCCGGCCTGCATGTGGATGCCTGAAGCCTGGGGAGCTAAAGGCTGGGGGAAGGGGATCTCAGCATAATGAGACCTGCCAAGGGTCTTCTCTCTTATCTTCTCTCTCTCTCTCATTTTTTTTTTTTTTTTTTTTTGGAGAGGTTTTTGCTATAGGGCGTGTGCTCTCCAGACAGACAGAGAGAGACAGAGAGATAGAAAGCAAGAAAGCACCCCCCCCAGGGGGGATGGCCACGCCGCAATCCCTTCTCCTCCATTCTCCTCTCGGGATCTTGGGCACGCACACACACGCGCCCAGCGTGAGTTTTAAGCCACCGGGTCCAGGACGCGAACCACGGTCAACTACATGGGAGTCCAGCGACATAGCCATTACGCTAACTGCTGGTCCCTCTTATCTCTTTCTTTATCTCATATGTGTGCGCTCTTTATCATGAATGAAAAAGAAAGAAAACTTTAAAAAAACTGAGGGCAATACTCCCGTCCTCATCATGTAGCTGCCAGGAAGGCATGAAATAAACATGTAGAAAACAGTTCCGCTGGGCCCAGCGAGGCCGGCCTGCCCCTCCAGGAATGGGGGTCGTTGGTAAACCACTGTCAAGGGCCCCAGGTAGCTGATTAAACTCCCAGCCTTGGAGTACAGCCCCACTCCACATGCAGTTCCTCTCACAGCCGCGCACACTCTCAGGCGTCCAGCCTCTTCTGTAATCCCGTCTTCACTTTCCCCTCTTTGCCACGCCCTTTACTCCCAGCGTCCTCACCGACCCACCACTGTCTCCTCATTGATTCACACGTCCTTACTCTCTGCAGCCAGTCAGGACTGCTCCTGTCACCCACGGGGCCAAAGCCTTCCATGGCTGGAGACAGCAGGGGGCCTGGTGGTTAAGGCGCTGGACAGTCCCACGGTTTGAATCCCAGATCTGGTAGCTTGCTTTCTCACTTTCCTTCTCTCTGTGTGTCTGTCTTTCTTTAGTCAAATTAAAATAAACGAATGAATAAATAAAATAAAATTTAAAACAAGAGAAAAAAAGCCTTCCATGGCTGCCACTGCTCTCAACATCAAGTCTGGAATTCTTAGCACAGCTCACGAGGACCCTGACGGCCTGGTCGGCCAGCATCGCCAGCCCCTTTCCCTGGCCGTCTACACTCATCCCTCGTACTCACCCGACTTGGTCCTGCCACTGGGCCATCTACCCTGCTGTTCCCACTTTTCAAAGCACACTTCTCTTCCCTCTTTGCCTAGTTGACACCTACTTTAGTCCCTCCTCTGTTACTAATAACAGAATGCCCAGGACTGGGTCCTTTATAAAGAATGGAGGTTTATGTAGCTAAAGCTCTCGGAGGTCCAGGGTCAAGGGGCCCCAAGGGGAGGGCCCTCTGCAGGGTCCTGCGAAGGCTCAGGGCGGCACATGGCTGGAGGGCAATGCAAGCTTGTCTGTGTCAGCTCCATCTCGCTCCCTCTTTGGAAGCCCTGGGGTTCCCACCTGATGGCTTTATATCACCTTAGTCACTTCCCAGAGGCCCACCTCTCCAATACCTGGGTCCCGTGTCACTCTCTCAGCACTGTCACAATGGCATTTCGGTTTCCAACGCAGATAGTGGCACCTCTCTGTCCTTCCAACCTTGGTTTAAGTCGGTGGGGCTTTTCTCCATGAAGCTCTCCCTCACCTCCCTGGCTAGGCCTGACTCCTCCGCTAGAGGCTCTTAGAGGTCCCACACTGCTGCTACTGCTGCGTGGACATTTCATAGGAGCAATTTACACCTCTTTGTGAACTTCTTCAATTGCTATAAACACCTCGAGGACCAGCACAGTGCCTGGCAAGAAACATCTGTGGGAGCTGGCATGTGGCATGGTAGTTGAGGTGCTGATTGTGGTTCAAGTCCCAGATCTGGCGGCTTGCTTTCTCACTTTCCCTTTCTCACTCTCTCTGGTCAACCTAAAAAAATAATAATAAATAAAATTAAATAAATAATGCTCTTAAAAATATAAATAAACATCTGTGGAAGGAACAAATGAATACAATGAGTACAAGAACGCTCTTCCGCTCAGCGGGGTGGCTCTCCCACTCAGACGCTTTCTCACCGCCACACCTTGGCTCACACACATCCCGTCTGTGTGCTCTTCACCAACTCCTCCTCTGCAATCAGCCCACCCTGCAGTCTCTGCCCAGTAACCTCAGCCAAATGCTCGGGCCTGCAGTGGCTCCAGCCCCTCCATGCCCCACCCAAGTCATGGGTAGTCTATATTATTCATGACTGTGAACACCGCACATGCACACCGAAGGAGTTTTAGATGGCACAGATAATGCAGCAGATATAGGAGGAAAAAAATCAAACATTTTACATATCACTACCCAGAGATAACTGCCATTTTTATTGCACAGTATGTCCACATACATAATCATGGACATATTATAAACCTCATACCAAATCAATGTTCTCCCCATTTTACCAAAAACAAAGCAAAACAGAAAAAACAAAAGGCTCAGCTAAGCTCAATACCTTGCTCAAGATCATGGAACTAGTAAAACCACAGAAATAGTCAAGAACAGGCCAAGGCTGGGACCCCTCCCTGCTGCCTCCGTGTCCAGGGCCCTCACTCCCTCCACCGAGCCTGAGCTTACGGAGTGGTTCCTCGGCGCCCTCCTCCCTCTCTGCGGCTCCCCTTCCTTTAGTGCAGGCCCTACTAGGCTGCACAGCCAGCGATATGATACCGTGCTACCTGAGAGAAGCCGATCCCAGCCTAGTCCACAGCCTCCTTAAGGCGGCTCAATCCCACATGGCCCACCTCGTGGCTCAAAGTCTGGCCCTGACAACTTGAAAAACATGCTGGGCACGTGTGCACGCGTTCCCAAAATCCTGAAAGGAGGAGGGGTTGTTGTGTGACCATGCCCCAAGGGAGCGGGGGAGGGCGGCAGGGGGCTTTCTTGTTTCCTCTCTCTTCCCCACCCCCCATGAGTGCATATGCTCTGTGGACTTTCTTTTTCTTTCTTACTCTCTCTTTCTTTCTTTCTCTCTCTCTTTTTCTTTCTTTCTTTCTTTCTTTCTTTCTTTCTTTCTTTCTTTCTTTCTTTCTTCCTTCCTTCCTTCCTTCCTTCCTTCCTTCCTTCCTTCCTTCCTTCCTTCCTTCCTTCCTTCCTTTCTTTCTTTCTTTCTTTCTTTCTTTCTTTCTTTCTTCTTTCCTTTTTTCTTAAAGCTCAATGGGGCCTGACAGTAGCATGGTGGTTAAGATGCTGGACTCTCACATGGCCAATCACAGTTTGAGTCCCGGACCTGGTGGCTTGAAAATGACACCGGGCCTGTGTGTGTCCTCAAAGGAGGAGGAGGAGGAATTGCACAGACCATCCCGCAGGCGCTGATTCCTCACTTTCCCTCTTTCAGTCTCTTTCCAGGAAGCATCTACACTCTATGGCTAAAACCTAAAAAATAAGGCAAGAAGCTGGATCCCACATGCAGCTGCAGCTCCAGTCCCGTGTGTCAGCCTGAAACAAGCGGTTTGTGTGTGAATGCCCAAGCTCTGATGGGCTAGAGGCCTGGAGGAAGGGGACCCAGTGTGATCAGCACTATGAGGGCTGCGGATTCTCTCCCTCCCTCTTTCTCTCTCACTCTAACATGAGCACACATATGCTCTATCGTGAATTTTTAAAAAGATAAGTCTGGGGGTGCCAGCAGGTGGCGTGGAGGTTAAGGTGCTGGACTCCCACATGGCCGGCTACAGTTCGACTCCCAGACCCAAGGGCATGCTTTCTCACTTTCACTCTTTCTCACTCTCTCTCTCTCTGGTCAAATTTTAAAAATAATCATGTTGAAAAAAAATCAAATAAGATAATTATATTTTTGAAGTTACATCAGGGCCAGCAGGTGACACGGTGGTTAAGGTGCTGGACTCCCACCTGGCTGACTGGGTTTGTGTCCCAGACCTGGCAGCTTCTTTCTCACTTTTCTTCTCTTTCTCCCTCTCCCCCCACCCCCTCTGGTCAAAATAAAATTAATTAATTAAATAAAGTTAAATAAAAGAATTTTTTTAGAAAGTTAAGTCTCTGAGAAAATGGAATTGAAGTATGAGTTTGTTTTGGTGCAAAAACCTTTGAAATCCATGCATAATATGCAGTTTCCATAAACTTTATGGAGACACCCTCCCCCAAAATCCTACTTCAAAGGTACTCCCATGGCAGGGTTTGCAGTTGTAGAAGACAGGCAACAACCTAAATACACATCGGTACTGGTTCTATAGGTAAATACATATACACACACACATGCACACACGCACATACTCGCAATGGAATAGTACACTGCCATTGAAAAAGAATAAGGGCAATATTCTTGTGTGACTCTGAAGTCATCTCCTAAATAATTTCTTAAGTTAAACACGGGGGGACTGGATGGTGGTGCAGTGGAAGCTGTGATGCTCTGTGAGGCTGACCACATGGAAGGGTTCCAGACTAGCATCCGGAGACCTCCCTGTATATACTGGGATGGTGTTTTCCCAAGATCTGAACTGGCTGGGGCTGGAGGGGGTTACGGTGTCAAGATCCTGTTGGGGGCTGGCAGGTGGTGTGATGGTTGGGGGCGCTGGACTTCTGCGTGGCTGACCAGTTTGAGTCCCAGACATGGTGGCACGCTCTCTCTCTCTCTCTCTCTCTCCCCCTCTCCCCTGTCCTTCTCTGGTCAAATTAAAAATAAATAAATAAAGTTAAAGAAAATAATTCTTAAAAAAAAAAAAAAAAGAAGATCCTGTTGGGAGTTTTTCTCTCACGCATGGAAAACTAAAAAATTGTTAAGTTTTTAAAAATTAAAGAAATATGTAGAGCAGCGTGTATAGTTTGCTACCATTCGTGAATGTAGAGACTATTTCCACAAAGACACACACCTGTGGTACCAGTAGTTGCTTCTGGGAAGAAACATTAGAGGTCTAAAAGCAAAGTGTGAGAAGGATCTTCATTGCCACTCAGGTATAATGTTTACATTTTTGCCCTATCCATGCATCTAGTACATTTAAATAAATAAAATAAAAAGGCAAAAACGAAGTGGCTAAGCTTCCTCTGGTCATCCCACTGAGCCCATCCTCACTCCACATGTGAGCATGTGTGTGTGTGCGCGCGTATGTGTATGTGTGCGTGTGTGTTTGTGTGTGTGTGTGCCTGCTGGTACATGGGCATGTCCTGCTTCGCCAGATGAGGCTCTAATGGCTCCCATTTTCAGAGACTGAAGGCTTTGCCTCCTCCATCAGGCTAGCAGGATTCTAGTCGCTTGAAGGCCAAGGCCTTCCTCCTAGCCCTCGCTCCGCCATTCGCCAGCTGTGTAGTCTTGGATGAGTCATTTGCTCTCCAAGGGTAGAGTCTATCTTCTCCATCAGGAAAAGAGTTCTCCATCCGCCTCCTTGACTGCTGGACCTTCCAACAGCCCATTCCTCTGCCCGTAATACACCGTGGTCCCTTCCCGGGTCAGCAGCTCCATGTCGCCCTGGAAGGAAGACCTGGGCCCTGCTGTGGACTTCCCATCACCTTAGTTGGAATGTGTTCGGTGCCTGCCTTCGCCGCTGAAATGCAAGCTCTGTAAGGACAGGAAGTGTCCACGTTCATCAGGCTCAGAGGAGTACTGGGTGTGGTGCGGGTTCAGGAAATGTCTGCTCTCAGGGGAGACAGGTCACATACCCCCCCCCCCCCCCCATCCCGCATCCCGATAGGCATTAGCAGCCTCCCCTGGGCCAGTCGTGAAAGAGAAGCGCCACTGGGGAACAGGCTCCTCCATTCTGGCTCTTCTTCCACAGTCCCTGAGCCCACCTAGGGCATCCGAGCTGGAGACCTTCCCACTGTCAAACCCACAGCCTCCGAGGCAAGCTCTGGTGGGTTCTAGGCTAGTCTAGGCCCCTCTCTCAGGGCAGGGCCCACCCAGGCCAAGGCCAGGCCCCAGACTTTCCCCGCCCCCAGCCCAGCCTGGCGGGTCTGGCCCATCAATCCTGCTCCCAGGGGTACAAGCCAATTTCTCTTGCTTCCCCGAGTCCGTCTCCCTGGCGGAGCCTGGAGGAGCCTTCAATCGCATTAATCCCAGCCTGGCGGGGGTGACGAAGACGGATTTCTCCACCCAACGATCCATTTGTATCTCTCGTGCACTCACTTGGTTTTTTTCTGTGCGGATGTTCAAAATATCATGAAAAAGGCGTTAGCCGGGTAGCTGTGGCGGAGCGAAATAATAGAGTGATCCGGCAATGCGCTCCTGACCTTGCAGGACAGCTAATCCATCCGCACATCTATCTTAATTATTCCCGGTTACAAAAGAGAAACTCCACCATCCATTCATTCCGGACTGGCAATTCCATTTTCCACCCCCACTAACGCCCCATCCTTTCTCCACCATTCCCCTAACCAGATAGGCCCATTCACCACTGCTGCAACAGACTCCCCACCCGGCCCACTCTAGCCAGAACTGAGTCCACCCCAGGGCAGCCAGCTCCCACCCACCAGCCTCCTCCCCAGCACCCTCCTCCCCATCACCCTCTTCAGGATCCGAAGAGACACTCAGCTCCCTTCCCAGAACTCTGACAGTGCCCAAGGGATGAAGACCAGCTGTACAGAGGACCAAGGCCCAGCAGGGCAACTCTCTCTCTCTCTCCCTCTCTCTCTCTCACACACACAGAGAGAGAGAGAGGGAGAGAGAGAGAGAGAGAGAGACAACCCTCACGAAGGAAGCCCATAGACTAGGAATCTCATCCAGACCTTGACATTCAGGCTTCCTCTCATCCAGACTGTAGCAGACAGGCCCATTTCCATCCTTAACCCCAAACCACACCATCACACCTCTCCTGCTGCCCTGGTACTAGGACAGATGCTAGGATGGGCATTTTGAAAACCATTTTTTTTAGAATTATTTATTTAATTTTACCTATTATTATTATTCAGTTTGACCAGAGAGAGACAGAGAGAGGGAAAGCAAGAAAACAAGTCACCAGATCTGGGACTCAAACCATGGTTGGCCATGTGGGAGTCTAGTACCTTAACTACCACACCAACTTGCCAGCCCCTAGGATGGGCACTTCGAAGGACAGGCCCCATGGCGGGTGTCCTGTCCTGTCTGACTCTCAATTCCCAAAGCCAAAGACCCCACCCTCTGTATCCTCTCAGGCCTACTCCTTACTGCAAGGAGACAAGCCAGTGCTGGGGGAGAAAGGTGGGAAGTGAGAGAAGAGAGCGAAAGAGGAGGAGGGGTGAGGAGAAAGAGCCTGAGCGGAGAGGCTGCTAGTGGAGGAGAGGAAGAAGGAAAGGACTGGGGAGCAGGCAATGGAAGGTCACGGGGCAGTGTGCGAAAGTGCTGTTTTCATAACAGAGTTCCAGCTCATTGTAACAGACTCACTTTGGGGACGCCCATGCCAGTCTCTAAAGCCCTTTCTAATTCTCCCCCTTAATGTATGATTTTCAGATCCCTCATTCTAATGATTTTAGTGCAATCAGCAAAACTAGGCATGTAATTGTCTTGGCTCTGGGCTTGGCTGGCCGCGATGGCTCCTGGGAGTCCCGGTGCCCAGCTCCTCCGACCCTGCTCTGCTGCCTCGGTTACCCCTCACTTCAGCCGGTCAGCAAGTACGCGGGGAGACTTCGTCAGCCCCCGGGGCAGAGAGCAGAGTCCACCCCAGGCCTCATGAAGCCCAGGACTGACCAGGACTCAGGGTGTCTGCAGTGGGGAGACTGACGGCCGGCCCTGTCCGGCTGGATTACTGGGGTTAGAGAAGGACCAGGGTTTCCAGGAAGAGCACGGTGGGCTGCCCCCCTTTCCCAGAAGCAGCAGGCAGCCTGGGCTGGGCCTGTGGGGCGGTGTGCAGGGGTAGGGCCATTTGTCCCGAGACAATGGCAGAGAAGGGGTCTCGGAGCGGCTGTTGAGAGCCAATTTGTAGTGGTGACGGCTGAGGTTGCTCCAAAGGCTGGGAACAGCTGGAGCTCCGGGTGACTGATGGGTGGGCCCAGGAGAGGGGCCATTGGTCTGGCAGACACAAAGGCCCCGATGGTGCGCGGGTGGGGCCCGTCAAAATCATTAAGTGCCAAAGATGGGAGCCGGCAGACTTCAGATGGGACCAGTGGGCTGGGGGAAGAGGTCAGGAGCCCGCCCCTCCCTCCCTCCCGCTGCCCCTCCTCCACCCTCTACCCCTTTCTGGAAACCCAGCCACCCACACCGTCATTATCATCTGATTTGCATAGACACCGCACCCCCAGCGCTCCGGGTGCCCCGCCTCGCTCCAGGGAGAGCAGCCTGGGCTCCTGCCGGATTTGAACAGCTTAGGTCCCGGGGCAGCCCCGGCCTCCCGGAGCCTCTTCGGGGGACTGCCCTCCTCCAGGCTTTGCATTCTCCAGCCAGTGACTCCATCCACTTCTCAGGGAACATGACAGACTCAATTTAGGACCAAGAAATCGTCCTTCCCAATTCCAACCCAGGGTGCCGAATCCTTCGGCTTCCCCCAGTCGCCTCCCTCTCGGTGGGAAATGCTCCCCCCGCTTGACCTTCCCAAGGGGTGGGGGGCGACGATCCAGGCAGAAACCCGCGCCCTCCGCCCCATCCCCCAGGAGCCCTCCCCGGCTCGGCGGCGCTCCCGGCAGGAGAGGGAGGCGGTGACCCGGCCAGGTGGTGATGATGCGGCCGGCCGCGCTGGTCACTCTTGGCCGCTCCCCGCGCGCAGCCCGACCCCCCTCGCATGGGTCACGGCGCCGGCAAAACTCTCTGACACAGAAACGCCGCGGGGCCTGCGCGTGTCGGGAACAATCCTCCGCCTGATGGGAAGCGACAGCTCCGCCCCGCCCCCTCCGCGGCTGCCCTCCCGCCGCTCCTCCCCGGCGCCCGCCGCGCCCCGCGAGCCCGTCACCGGCCCAGCCGGCCTGGGGCGCCCAGGCAGCCGGCCGGCAGCTCGTCGCCTCGATCCTTCCTGTGTGGCCCGGGGAGGGACAGAGAGAGGAGGGACTTCTCCCTAGCCACGTGGCCTCCGACTTGGGGCCAGGGGAGAGGAGGGGACAGAGGGGCACCCCGCAAGGCGCAGGTCAGAGGGGGATCAGCCCCGCAACCGTGAGCTGTACGACTCCGTTTCACGTAGAAAAAAGACTGGAAAGAAAGACGGCAACATGTGTGTGTGGGGGGCTCCCTGGGTGGGCGCTGACAGGTGGGTTTTCCTGCTTGTTTGCTCCTTTGTACCTCCTGGGCTGTCTTCGCCTTTTTTTTTTTTTTTTTTTTTTTCTTTTGCTCTGTTGATTAATGATAGCGCTCATAGGAGAGAGGAAGAGACAACAGAGAGAGAAGCACCCTCCACAGGGCTCTGTCATGTGGCTGGCCTCGCCTTCCAGCCCTCCAGCCCTGTGGGTTCCTGGGCACCCTGTATGTTTCAGGCCAGCAGGACAGAGACTCAGGGCCTTGAACCCCAGGCTCCACAGTTCAGCCTGCTGCCAACTGCACGTGGAGGCTGGGCCTCCTTTTCCTGCATGAGTCCCCCTGGCTGAGCGGAGGGATAAAAGCCCAGCGGGGAGAAGGACTGGCTGAAGGAGATCTCCCCACTCCAGGCCCTGGACTGATCCAGCCAAAGGGGAGGGCACTGAAGGCCCTGGGTGTCAGGCCACGCTTGGGGACCCTGGCTCTCTTCCCACTTCACCTACAAAGGCTAAAGAGGTGCAAGACGGGACCCTGGCTCTAGGAAAGGCCCGAATGTGCCAGAGTTGCCTGGCAGCATCTCTAACGTGTGGCCCCTCAGACACCCAGAGCTCGCCGCCATGCTGGCACACGGCTGCACACACAGTGTCCTCGCGTGCCTGTAGGCCTGCCCTTGTGGTCATGGTCACCCACCGGGGAACCTGAGCCCCGTGGCCCTCCAGTATTCACCGGCCCTGCCCCTCACAGCCCCAGACAAATACAGGTATTGCCTCGTGTTTTCATCCTTCCTCCAGTCGAGACCCTTCGGGGCGTGTGGGTCCTGCAGGTCCCACTCACCTCCAATGCCCTCATTCATCTTTCTTTGGCTCTTTTTCTGCTCACCTCCACCCAACCTCCTCCTCGCTAAAGGCTTCTTCTACCCCCTCCCTTAGACTCCTACCCTACTTCTTTATTTGTTTAAATAATTATTTATTTTATTTTATTTATTCATTTATTTATTTTAACCAGAGAGAAAAAAAGAGAAAGTGAGAAAGCAAACCACCAGGTCTGGGACTTGAACCATGGTCAGCCATGTGGGAGTGTCCAGCGCCTTAACCACCACACCACCTGCTGGTCCACACACCTACTTCTTAGTCCTGAGAAAGGAGGGGAAATTTGCCTGCTCTACCACCTGCTCCACATTGGGTAGAGTGTAAGGCCATTTTGTTTGTTTTAGTTTTGTTGTAGGTCCCATATGCTTATGTGTGCACACGCGCGTGCGTGAGAGAGAGAGGGAGAGAATGAGAACTCATCTCCTGAGGAGAGTGGCCTCATTGCAATCCTTTCTCCTCCATTCTCCCCTCAGGCTTTTGGGCAGGCAGGCACACACATTTGGCTTATTTTCCAAGCCGCCCGGCCTGGGACTCGAACTGTGCACCCAGCCATATGGATTCCAACCACCTTAACCTCTATGCCCCCTGCTGACCTGCAAGGCTGTTTTAGCTCTCACCAGCTGAAAGGCTTATGTGAGATCTCTGGGGACTCCTAGGCTAGAGGGTCAGTCCCCTCCTGCCCTTCACCTGGCAACTCCACTCTGCCCAGCCCCCACAGAGTTTCCTCTTCCTCCACTCCCTCTCATCCTTTGTGGCCTGGCCTGAGGCCCTGCTTCTGCTCCGGGAAGCCTCCCTTCCTGGTGCTGCCAGCCTGAGGTGCCCCTCACTCACTTCCGTGCCTTCACTATGGAGCCTCCGCTCTGGGCTGTGAGTCCCGTGAGCTTCTATGAAACAGAGGCAGGTCTTCTCTTCATCCTGCCCCCCCCACACACACACCTGTACAACACCTTGGTGAGTGAATGCAGGAGCTGCGGCTTGCTTGTGAACTTAGCTAGTGACCCTGCGGAGTGTGGGTGGGTGTGAGTGAGAGGAGGCCTTGTGGGGTAAGTGCGGCAGTTTCCTCCGACTGCCCCATAAAGGAGGGGTCCATCTGACAAAGGCCCACAGAGGTTACACTGTCTCCCCAAGGTCACAGAGCTCGCAGACTCCCTCTTCAAGGCTGAGGATCTAACTGCTTCTGCCTCTCTCAAGGCCTAGAATAGTGCAGTGGGCAGAGGAGCTACTTTCCCATAAGCAGCTACCCCACCCCGCCTCCCCAGAGAGGGTGGGCTCTGGTCCCTCTCCAGGAAGGGTCCTAAGTCTATTGCCCTCATCCGAAGCCTTTTTTTTTTTTTTTCCAGAGGGCATGTGCACCAGCAGAAGAGAGAGAGAGAGAGAGAGAGAGAGAGAGAGAGAGAGAGAAAGAGAGAGAGAAACACCCGGATGGAAGATGGCCGCACCACTGTCCCTTCCTCTCTGCTCCCCCTTTCAGGATGTTGAGCATGCGCGCACATGCACCGGTGTGTGTGTATGCATCCTGGTCCAGGACTCAAATGCAGTCTGCCATGTGGGATCCAGCCACCTTAACCATCACACCACCTGCTGGCCCCAAGCCCTGTCTTCAGCCCTATTCTCCTTTCTGCTCTGTTTATATCATCTCTGCCCAAGATCATGGTCTTCTCAAAGTTTCTTTGGCCTTGAACACCTTTCCAGGAGCAGGGACTACAATCTTGGTGCCACCCCCGGCTAGCTGGTGGGCTTGGGAAAATCACTGGTCCCACGTGGTCTGTGGTCTCTGTCTCCCCCAGCGTGTGGGGCGGGTGGAGTTTGGGTAGTAGATGTCTGATGTCTTCTCCAGCATCAGCAGCAATCTGGGCTTGAATCTCTGCTGAGAGGAGAGCAGAAACAAGCCAGCACCTCACCCAGCCCAGCTCACCCCCAAGCCCCAAAGGGGTTCAGGCTCAAAGAGGACTGGGAAATGCTGTGAATTAATTACCATCAGACCTGTGGCCACTGTTCATCTCTGTAAACAAACATTTTAATATGCAGTAATTAATTACATCTGCCACACCGACCCTCCTCTCGCTCACCCTCCAGCTTTTCTTGCACACTCTAGACCAGTCTCCTTCTCCTATCTGGGGCCTGAGAAGCAGGGCCTCCCTCTGTCCGTCTCCCCAGCGGATGCAGCTGTGCACACGTGCCATGCTACTCTGCAGCTTCCTGTTCCTTTCTCCGTTTCTCTAATGCCTGCCTATCTTTCTGACAATCCTTTGTCTCTAGTGCTCTCTGCCTGGATGTCCCTCCCCAACAAAGTTTGATCCAAGGGACACCTTCTGGGAGGCAGAGGAAAATGAGGCAGCCAGCGGATCTACCCCAGGTCCTGAGCAGGCATGTCAGCTCTGCAGTGGGTCAGGACGGGGCTAATTTACAGGAATGAGCCAGAAGCCAGCATAGCCCTGTCCCAGATGCCCCCACCTGCTCCTCCACCTCAGAGCTACCAGGTGTAGACCTCATGGTCCTGGTCCCCTTGCTATCCCACTCCCAGCCTCCACAGCAGCTCAGTGTGAACACCGTGAACACCACTGAAGGGAAGCAGTTGCACGGGTGAGCCACCTCCCTGTGCCACCATTACTTAACGCAGTATTGAGGAGTACCCCCGCTGGTTTCACCTTCTGCCCACAGCCCTCCCTTGCCTCCGTATCTGCTAGCACGGTGGGCATGTAGGTGAGCCCCAAGCTTGCAGAATCGGCCGTACCCCATTTTCTGGGGAGGTCCATGGTGTTTCGCCTCGAGAGTCTGGGCAGCAGCGGGAAAGTGACCAAAATAAGATCAGAGGCGGGAACTCTAGATGAGAACAAGACGAGAAAGGTCAGGAGCCCAGCGTCATGTTCCCAGGGACAGGAAGGGTGGGCAGTGGACTGCTGGTCTGAGGGGTTCAGCCTGGCCGCGCAGGGGGAGCCGGGAGCTGGGTGGGCGGGGTAGGGCAGGCGCCACCAGGCGTGGCGCAGGGAACCGAGCAGAATGAAATGCAGATGCAAAACGTGCTCGTAAGAGTTTCCTCTCTCTCCCCATCTGCCAAAGCCGAGATTTTAATCTTTAATCCATGAGCAATCAGCGAGCAGCGGCGAATGGCACATTACAGATGTTTTACTGTCGCGGGCGCTCGCTGCTTCCGCGCTCCGCACAGGCGCGCCGGGCGCCCCCGCCCCGCCTGCCCCCGCCCCCTCTGGTGCCTCTTCCTCTCCCCTCGCCGCCAGGTCCGGTGTAACAATAACCCGCTCATCTGCACCCTCCAGCCCGCAGTGGACGCGGGACTGGGAGCGAGGCCTTTACCCGTTTCTAAGAGGACCTGGTACTCCACTGGCGAGGACACGCAGAGGGGCACTGGCTGCGGCGCTTAGTACTGCGCTGAGGCAGCTTCTCCGCTTGGCCCAGCCCCGGGTCCGCGAGGGCAGGGTCGTCGAGTGCCGGGACAGCTGAGCCCCTCCAGCCCCCTCTTTTCCAGGACCCCATGTCCGGGCCGCCGGCGGCTCCTGCGATTAGTGCTCCAGATGTTCGCCTGCGCTGGGGCTCGGTTTCCAGATGTTGGGCGCCTCTGTTCTCAAGAGTGGGACCGCATCCCCTTTGCGTGATAAAGGAGGAGGGTCCTGCAGTGGTGAGATCTGGGAGTCCCCGGGAAAATCTCGTGGGAGAGCGTCTTAAAGAGCAGCTGATAAAAACTCACTCCATTTGGGGAGTTCCGCCCTCTATAAAGTGGGGAGCATGGTTCCTCCCACTTCTTGGGCTTTGAGCTCCAGGAGGATGAGAAGACTAGGAACGTGTCCTCAAATCCCTTATGGGCCCTGAGTCCCATTTGTTCCCTGAAGTCATTATAGGATCCCTGAACGCCCCAGGGATACATCCTTCCCAGTTCAGATACCCTTCGCAGTGATCCCAGTTGGCAAAGATATTTGTGTGAGCATTTGGTTAATGTTGGTCACTGCCACTCCTGGGTAAGCGCCATGAGGTCAGGAGCCGTGTTTTCATTCATCGTTGTGTTCTCTGGGTCTGGCACAGGGCCTGGCGCATAGTAGGGGCTCAATAAATATTTGTAGACTGAATGAAGGAACTCTATGGTCTGCTGTAGTCTAATCATGTTGTCCTGTGCCACTGTCAGTGAAGACGGGCCCTTCACCCCACCACAAAAGCTTGGCACACAATCCCCCCACCAGGACCTCTCCCAAACTGCAGCCCTCTCCTCTCCAGGCGTTCCTACCTCCCCAGGAGCCGCGCCCCGTAGACAGAAGGGATCACAGGGCAGGAGGGTGTTGTCTGCCCAGGCCTCTCTGACTCAGCCTCCGCCTCCAGCCTTGGAGCCCCCCCAAACACACACAACTGAGCTCCGCCCTTTGCCCGGTTCGGTTAGATACCTGGCCCCCTCCTGTGCTCCCCTTACCTAGGGGTCCCAATGAGGATCCAAGGCCTCATTTCACTAACCAAGGTTATCCCATCACAGGGAACCCCACCCCAAACGGCTACGGGCCTCTGAGAAGAAAAGGAAGAGAAGGAAGTGGAGACCACAGGAAGGCCGAGGTGGAGTGGGAAAGAGAAAGGGCTGCGAGCAGAGCCCGGCAGGCGCAGAGACACGCCGAATGGGAGAGGCAGGTGGAGAGCGGGAGAGGGAGAATCGGTGATTGGCCCGGAGGAGCCGGAGGGAAGGGGGACACGAGAGAGGGCGCCCGACGCCAAGAGCGGGGAGAGAAGGGGCGGGCCTCGGCGGCCGGGTCGGGTCGGGGTCCGGGCCGAGGGCGGAAGGTCGCGGACGCCCAGCCACCGCCACGCCGCCCGCCCAGCCCCGCGGCCCGCGACGGGAAGCCGAAGCCGCCCGGCCTCGGCCGCAGGGCCCACGCGCGGCCCCGAGCGGCGGCGGCGAGGGAAGCCTGAGCGCGAGGCAGCGGAGCCGCGTGTGTGTTTTTATTATTATTATTTCTGATTAAAGAGGAATTCATCTCGTATCTGCCTCCTGCCAGGGGCCGAGGCGCCGCCATTGGGGTTAACGGTGCGGAAGAATACAAAAAAATTTCATTGAGGAGGATTATAAAAGTTACTAGCTGGAACATTAACAGAAGAGTAACTTGTAAAAAATGCAATATTACAATATTCACAAGGACGGCAGAGCGTGGTAAAGCTATAAAATTCAACATTAAAATCTTCCACAGCCTAGATAACCTAGTTAACAAACATGGTATTGGAACTACTTTTCTGTGGAGGCTGAGGGATACGAGCCGGGGGCTGATCACACCTCCGCCGCGAAGGGGCGGGAGGCGGGGCGGCTGGGCTGGCCCCGCCTCCTGCCTCAACCTCCTCCCCGGGAAAATGGGCCCAGCTGGCCTGCGGAGCTGGGGACCCCCTGGGGACCGGCCTCGGAACCTCGGATAGGGCTGTACACTTGGGAGGTTGTTTTCTATGTCAATGTCTGATTGACGTAGAGAGTTCAACATGGATTTAAACCTGCTGGTAAACAGGCTACACATGCCTATAACTGCAGGAGGTGTGCATACAATATTTTAAGGATTGTGTGTGCGTGTGGGATGTGTGCACCCAGGATCTCTATGTATGTGAATACTACTTGAGAGTATATACACGGGGTGCAAATGTGTACCTAAGGAGCATACGCAGGTTGTGGTGGTTTGAGATGAAGCATGAGTTTATAACATGTATGAGTGTGGGTATGTTCGTGTGCACAGGATTCATGTGTAGATAAGATATGTAGCATGAGTATTTGCTGCATATGCATGTGCAAGGTGTACTCATGTGCAGGACATGTATGTCATCGGAGGCACATCATGTATCTTTTTGCAGTGTGTGTTTTTTGTTTTTGTCTTAATTTTTGCTATAGGGTGCATGTGCTCCCCAGGAAAGAGAGGGAGAAAGTGAGAAATCACCTCCCAGGGGATGGCCACACTGCAAACCCTTCTCCTCCATTCTCTTCTCACAATCTTGGGCATGCATGTACATGCACCAGGCACGATTTTCAAACCACCAAGTCTGGGACTTGAACCATGCAGTATGTCATGTGGGATACAGCACCTTAACCTCCATGCCACTTGCTGGCCCTGCAGGATGTGTTTTTATAAATAGAATATATATTTGCATGGTTCTGAGTGCATATATATGTAAGGTATGTATATGAGAGAACAATATGGAATCGTGCACATGGGATGTGTGTGTGTGCAAATAGTACTGAGAGTATGTTTGCTGTGTGAGTAGAACATGTATGTATGCACAGGCTGTATATGAGCTAGTGTGTGTAAGTATGTGTGTGTGTGCTGGACGAGTGTATGTGAGCAGACGGGTGTTTGTGGATGTGCATTTAGGCATTTCGTGTATCTGTATTGGATAGATATTTGAGCAGAATGTATGTGCAAAATCTTCAAAAAGTTCATGGAATTTCACCTTATTAAAAATTATGCATAAGGACCAGTAGTTAGCGTAATTGTTGTGTCGCTGGACTCCCATGTAGTTGACCACAGTTCAAGTCCCGGACCCAGTGGCTTAAACTCACACCGGGTGCATGTGCATGCGTGCCCAAAATCCCGAGAGGAGAGTGGAGGAGAAGGGATTGCAGTATGGCCATCCCCCCGGGGGGTGATTTCTCGCCTTCTCTCTGTCTTTCTCTGTCTTTCTGGTGAGTGCACAAGCCCTATAGCAAAAACCTCTCCAAAAATAAAAACTATGCATGGGGTGGGTAGGTGGTGTGGTAGTTAAGACACTAGACTCCCACATGGCCGACCGTGGTTCAAGTTCTGGACCTGGTGGCTTGTTTTCTCACGTTCTCTCTTTCTCTCTCTGTCTCTCTCTGGTCAAATTAAAATAAATGAATGAATAAATGAAAATTAAATAAATAATTGTTTTTTAAAAAAATTATTTTATTTAGTTTTATTCATCATCATTATCTGTTTTTAAATTTGACCAGAGACAGACACAGAGAGAAAGAGAGAATGAGAAAGCAAGCCACCAGGTCAAGACTTGAACCACGGTTGGCCATGTGGGAGTGTCCAGTCCCTTAATCACCACACCACCTGCTGGTCCCAAATAATTCTTAAAAAAAAATTTTTTTTTTTAAATTTTTGCACCAAAATAAACTTGTACTTAAATTTTTTTCACCTGAACTTTTTTTTTTTTTTTTTTTGAGAGGATTTTGCTATAGGGTGCGTGCGCTCGCCAGACAGACAGAAAGCGAGAAATCACCCCCCAGAGGGGATGGTCACGCCACAATCCCTTCTCCTCCATTCTCCTCTCGGGATCTTGGGCACACATGCACACATGCCCAGCGTGAGTTTTAAGCCACCGGGTCCAGGATGCGAACCGCGGTCGACTACATGGGAGTCCAGCAACATAGCCATTACGCTAACTGCTGGTTCCCACCTGTACTTTCTGAAGTCCCTTTATACACGTAAAAGGCACGTGTATATGCAAAAGACATTGGCGCTGTATGGCTGCTCAGCCTGTAGAGAACGTAAGCCCGCGGGAGCAGACACAGAGCACCTGTTTCTGTCAGGCCAGCAAAGACTCCGTGTGCTGGTGAAGAGCACCGACTCTGGAGACAGACTTCTTGGGATTGCATTGCAGCTCTCTTATAAACGAGGTGTGTGGCAACCTACCCTCTGGTTGTCAGAGAGTCCCTGGCGGCAAATCAAGGATAGGAATAGTACCTACCTCACAGGGTTGTTAGTGGGATTAGAGATCATTCTTGCTGTGCTTAGCAGAATAATGGCTGTTACCAGATAGCAATCCTTATCCCTGACACCTGTGAATATGCTGCTACCTTCTTGGCAAAGAGGACCTTACAGCTGTGATTAGTTAAGGATCTTGAGCTGAGGTTATCTTGGATTATCTGAGAGGGCCTTGGGCTGGGATTCGAACTGCAGGCTCCCATGTAGGAGCCGGCTTCCTTAACCACTAGGCTGTGGCCTGGCCCGTACCACCTTGCTTCTATCGCTATCTTCTTCCATCCCCAGCTTTTCCATGGTTCCTAGATGACAAAGGGACTTGAAGGCATTGCCACGAGATCAAGGGATAATGAAATACATCCGCACCCCAATTTATTTCTCGTTTTTACTATTATGAGAGGTTTTTTTTAAGAATTATTTTATTTAACTTTTATTTATTTATTTTAATTTGACCAGAGAGGGGCAGAGTGAGAGAGAGAGAGAGAAAGCGAGAAAGCAAGCTGCCAGGTTTGGGACTTGAACCATGGTCAGCCATGTGGGAGTCCAGCGCTTTTATCCACCATGCCACCTGCCGGCCCATATTATGAGAGTATTTAAAACAGTTGTGAGGACCAGCAGTTAGCGTAATGGCTATGTCATTGGACTCCCATGTAGTCGATCACGGTTCAAGTCGTGGTCCCAGTGGCTTAAACTCACGTTGAGCGCGTGTGTGTGCGTGCCCAAGATCCCGAGAGGAGAATGGAGGAGAAGGGATTACGGTGTGGCCATCCCCCCAAGGGGTGATTTCTTACTTTCTGTCTCTGTCTCTGTCTTTCTGGTGAGCACACACGCCCTATAGCAAAAACCTCTCCTGAAAAACAGTTGTGGGAGGTGCCTTATTAGAGCCAGCAGGTGGCATGGTAGTTAAGGGCACTGGACTCCCACATGGCCGACCATGGTTCAAGTCCCGGACCTGTTGGCTTGCTTTCTCACTTTCTCTCTCTCTCTGCCGAACTCATGTAAAAGAATAATAGTAATAATAAATAAAATAAAATAGTTCTTAAAAAACAGTTGTGGGGAACCAGCAGTTAGCGTAATGGCTATGTCGCTGGACTCCCACGTAGTCGACCGCGGTTCGCGTCTCAGACCCGGTGGCTTACAACTCACGCCGGGTGCGTGTGTGTGCGTGCCCAAGATCCCAAGAGGAGAATGGAGGAGAAGGGATTGCGGCGTGACCATCCCCCCTGGGGGGTGATTTCTCGCTTTCTGTCTCTGTCTCTCTCTCTCTGTCTGGCGAGCGCACGCGCCCTATGGCGAAAAACCTCTCCAAAAAAAAAAAAAAAAAAAGCAGTTGTGGGAAGTGAAATTAACATACAAGCTTATCATGGTACAAACAATTTTTGAAATCTATGCATAATTTCTCATGATGTGCATTTTCCATGAACTTTGTGAAGCCCTCTCTGAGGTACGTGCAGCTGTGTGTGTGTTTGCACTCGTGTGTGATGTCATACGTGCACTTGAGCTGCCTCATCCTAATCCTTTCCTGCCTTCCTTACAGGGTGTTAAGGAAATCCAAAGAGAGTTCATGATATTATCACTTGGTCTCATGGACCCCTGAAGCCAAGAACTCACATCTGTTTGAAGAGGCAACTCTGGTTGCTCTCGGGCATGGGACCACGCAAGGGACCCGGCAGGAAGGGAGGGTCCCGGGGAGTCTGAAGGGCCAGTGCTGGCTGTCAGAGATCCATTTCTCCTCAGAAGTCTGTCCCCCGAGGGCACCTGCTCTAGGGCTGCCCAGATGGGTTTCAACAAATACACGTATGCACTTGTCCACGCCTGAGACAGTTTACAGCTGTGGCAGGCCAGGAGAGAGATGATAGGGCATTTTAGAATACAGAGTTCTCACCCAAGATCCCGAGAGGAGAATGGAGAAGGGATGGCGGCGTAGCCATCCTCCTGGGGAGGGATTTCTTGCTTTCTGTCTCTCTGTCTCTCAGGCGAAGAGCACACACTCTATAGCAAAAATCTCACTTAAAAAAAAATACAGAGTGGGGGGGTGAACAGCAGGTGGCTTAGTAGTTAGGCACTGAATCCCCACATGACCAAGTTCAGGTCTCAGGACTGGCGGCTTGAAACTCACACCAGACGTGAGTTTGTGTGTGCCCAGAATCCCAAGAGGAGAATGGAGAAAAAGGGACTGCAATGTAGCCGTCCTCCCAGGGGCGATTTCTCTTTTTCTCTCTCTCTACTCTCTGGCAAGCGCACACATCCTATAGCAAACATCTCTCTAAAGAGAAGACTAGAATACAGAGGTCCATATGTGCATTGGAACGGCTAAGGAAGGACTGAAATTTGGAGGCGGATACCCAGGTAAGGCTCTGAGCTCTACCTCTTCCTGGCCAGTGTAACTCTGAGCAAATTAATTCATCTCCCTGCCCCAGCATTCTCATCTGTCAAATGGGATAGTAATGGTGTCTGATTCGTAAGACTGGCATAATGGTTACGTTGCTGGACTCCCACATAGTTGACCGCAGTTCAAGTCCCAGGAGGCCTAAAACTCACGCCGGATGCGTGTGTATGCATGCGTGTCCAAGATCCGAGAGGAGAATGAAGGAGAAGGGATTGTGGCCATCCCCCCTGGGGAGTGGGGGTGATTTCTCGCTTTCTGTTTCTGTCTCTCTAGCAAGGACCTGTGTCCTATAGCAAAAATCTCTCTCCAAAAATAATTTTAAAAAAGACTGTCTTAGGGATAAACTGTGATGTGAGCTGTTTATGGCCCTTGCGTAACAAGTTCTCCGTAAACATTGCTGCTGAGGACAGTAATGTCAACGCCATCGTTTCTCTCCTCTTCTGGGAGGCGGCGGTGTGGTGCTCTGGCCTAGGAGCCAGAAGGACCTGGGTTAGATCTGAAATAAACTTAAAGAAAGATGATATAGTAGAAACTGGAAACAATGAAAGTGGCAGGGATAGAAATAAAATTATTTCTCTCTCTCTTTCTCTGGTGAGTGGCCATCCCTGCCCCCCCCCCCGGGGGGGGATGATTTCTCGCTTTCTGTCTCCCTCCCTGTCTCTCTCTGTTTCTCTGGCAAGTATATGCACCATTTAGCAAAAAAAAAAAAAAAAAAAAAAATCTCCAAAAAACTCAGACAACAAGGGGCTAGCAAGTGGTGGGTGGTTAAGGCACTGAACTCCCACATGGCCAACCACAGTTCAAGTCCCAGACCTAGCAACTTGCTTTCTCCCCCTGCCCCATCTCATATGCACACATGTGCCCTATAACAAAATTTAAAAATAATAATGTTAAATAAAATTAAGTAAATATTTATTATTATTATTTTTAGAAATTATTGCTGTAGGGTGTGTGTGCTCACCAGAAAGATACAGAGAGACAGAAAAACCGAAAGTGAGAAATCACTACCTGTGGGGATGGTCATGCTACATCCCTTCTCCTCTTGGGATTTTGGGCACACATACACATGTGCCTGGCATGAGTTTCAAGCCGCTGGGGCTGGAACTCAAACCGCAATTGACCATGTGAGTGTCCAACACTTCAACATCACACCACCTGCTGGCCCAGTAAATAATAATTTTTTAGAGGTTTTTGCTGTAGAGAGCGTGCGCTCACCAGAGAGAGAGAGACAGAGAGATAGAAAGCGAGAAATCACCCCCCAGGGGGGATGGCCATGCCACAATCCATTCTCCTCCATTCTCCTCTTGGAATCTTAGGCACGCACACACACACGCCCGGCATGAGTTTAAGCCAGCGGGTCCAGGACTCGAACCGCAGTCAACTACATGGGAGTTAAGCGATATAGCCATTACGCTAACTGCTAGTCCCAAAACTACCTTTTGCATTGGCCAGGAATTGAACCCAGGCCTCCCGCGTGGCAGGCGAGAATTCTACCACTGAACCACTGATGCCATGGGGAGCTAATAATTCTTAAAAACAAAACACAGACAACAGGGCCAGCAGGTGGTATGGAAGTTAAGGTGATTGACTCCCACATGGCCAACATTGCAGCTTGAATCCTGGGCCTGGTGGCTTGAATATCCTGCCAGGTGCGTGTGCAAACATACCCCAAAGCCTGAGATAATGGAGGAGAAGGGATTGCAGCATAGCCATCCCACCTGGGGAGTGATTTCTTACTCTCACTGTCTTTCTCTGGTGAGTGCACGCATCCCATAGCAAAAAAAAAAAAAAAAAAAATTCAAACGACAGGGTCAGATTTGTGGCCTGGTGCTTAAAGGAGCCAACTCCCACATGCCGACTGCACAGATTGAGTCCCAGACCCTGTTGCTTGAGAAACACTCCAGGCATATGTGTGTGCATGCGCAAAGTCTTGAACGGAGGGACAGATGGAGGAAAAGCGATCGCAGCATGACCGTTATCCTTGGAGGTGTGTTCCCCTCTCCTTCTCTCTGTCTCTCCCTATGGTGAGTGTATATTGCCTTCTAGCAAAAGCAAAAGCAAAAACAACTGCAAACAATCTGGCATCACTGGTTCCCACTTCATGGCAACAGTCCCCAGAACCGAGGAACCACATCGTTTAAAGAGGCCTTCTCAGGCCAGCCAGGTGGCATGGTGGTTAGAGTACCGGGATCTTACATGGTCAGCTGTGGGGTTTGAGTCCTGGATACAACAGCTTGAAAAACATGCTGGGCACATGTTCATGCATGCCCCAAATCCCAAGAGGGAAGTGGAGAAGAACAGATTATGGAGTTGTCATCCCACTTGGGGGTGCTTTCTCACTTTCTCTTTCGCTGTTCCCAGCAAGCACACATGCCCTATATCTACAGGTGTCTCTGAGTGAAAGCCCTTGTTAGGCCTGTGACAGAGTGTATGGAAATACTATCAGATACCAAATAAATACTCAGTAAATTATGTTATGATTCTTCAGTAGGGAATAACTCACTTATCGTCTTTAGAATAAGCCTGTTTTAGGGACACAGGTGTTTTGTGTCCACACGTGTGGGTGGGTTGCGTTCTTTTTTTTTTCGGAGAGGTTTTTGCTATAGGGCGCGTGCACTCGCCAGACAGACATAGAGACAGAAAGCGAGAAATCACCCCCCAGGGGGGATGGCCACGCCGCAATCCCTTCTCCTCCAGTCTCCTCTCGGGATCTTGGGCACGCACACATACATGCGCCCGGCGTGAGTTTAAGCCACCGGGTCCGGGACGCTAACTGCGGTCGACTACATGGGAGTCCAGCGACATAGCCATTACGCTAACTGCTGGTCCTGGGTTGCGTTCTTATAGCGTGTAGGAGTTAGGGAGTGGAGCTATGCTCCCCTACACGGGCCTTCCATAACTCTGGAAGGAGGGAGGGAATTCCTTCACACGTATCCTGCCTCAGTTAACAGAGTGAACACTAACCTGCCCCCTAGACCTGTGCTGGCCAATGCAGTAGCCATTAGCCACAATTATGTTAAATAAGTTAATTTAATTAAATAAATGATGCAATAGCCACGAGTGACTAGTGGCCGCCCTGTTCCACAGTGCACACGTGCACCAACACGAAAAGTCCTACAGGATGCTCTGCCTCGGCCTGTGACCTCCATGGCGGCAGGACTGGTCTCTCTCATCTGCCACTGTAGTTCTCATTCTAAGCACAGAGCTGGCACAGAGAAAGCACTCGGTAATGGCTTTCAGATTACAGTCAGGGGCTGCACCCGTGGATTCAACCAACCTTGAATCAAAAATATTTAAACACATACAATAAAGAAATAGCAACATGACAACTGAAAATAATACAAATTAAAAAACAATGCAGTGCACCTCAGGCTGGGGCCTCATCAGAGGCCTGAGTTCAAGTTTCAGTCCAACCTAAAGGCAGGTGCAGTGGCATCCATAGGGCAACCCCGCTAATTTGGGAGGCTGAGGCAGGAGTGCCACAAAGCTAGACCCTGTCCTGAAAAAATAAAAAATACAGGGGCTGCCAGGTGGCATGGTGGGTAAGGGCACTGGACTGCCTCATGACTGACCGCAGTTCAAGTACTGGACCAGGCTGCTTGCTTTCTCACTTTCTCTCAATCTCGCTCTGACCCTCTCCGGTCAAATTAAAATAAATAAAGTTAAAATTAAAAATAATTCTTAAAAAATAATAGAATAAAAAATACAGTATGACAGCTATTATGGGGCATCTACATTGTATTAAGCATAAGTACACTAGAGATGATTTATAGTACATGGGAGGGTGTGGTTTGGTTATATGCAAATACTATGCTAGTTCATTTATTTATTTTTAATTTTTTAATTTATTCATTCATTTATTTAAATTTGATCAGAGAGAGACATAGAGAGAGAGGGAAGTGAGAAAGCAAGCTGTCAGGGCCAGGACTTGAACCGTGGTCAACCATGTGGGAGTGTCCAGCGCCTCAACCACCACACCACCGGCTGGCCCCAATGCTAGTTCATTTAAAGGACTTGAGTGGTGCCATCATTTAAAGGTGTCCCTCCACAACTCATGTGTCGAGATTTGCTTGTGATGGGATTAAAAGGCCAAAACTTAGTCCAAGTGCGGTATTGAAGTGTGGAGCCTTTGGGAAGAGATTAGAATTGAGGTCGCCAGGACAGAGCCCCCCATGACTGACTTCTAGTGAGTACAAGAAGAAATAGTGTGAAAGCGACACACAGACACACATGCCCTCAGCCATGTCATGATGTCACCAAATTCTCCTCTTCAGGGACCTCGGACTTGCAAACCACGAGCTAAATAAACTTTTATTTTCTGAAATTATCCAGACTTGAGTATTTCTGTTATTAGCAACAGAGTGGACCAAAACAAGCAGAGCTGGGTGTCTGCAGGGGTCCTGGAATTAGTCCCTTGAGGGTTCAGAGGGATGGCTGTCTCAGAGAGCGATGGCTGAATGAAAGGGCCGATCAGCGATGGCCTGCAGAGGACACAGCTAGGCTAGGGCGATCGGCTGAGGCAGCCTTCTGGGGGGAGCTGAGGATGGAGTAGGAGAGCAGACCTCACTGCAGCGCTTGGACTGGCTGCCCCCGGGAGGCTAGCAGGTCACCCCAAGGACTGAGGCCTAGGAAGGAAGCAGTCACTCATGGATGGCGGCTGCGGTCGGAATCCTGCTCCTGAATTCTCCTGCTGTCCCTTTTTATGAGTCTTCCTACTTAAAGTCTGGGGGAAAAAAAAGCCGTTTGAAACCTCCGAGTGTCCACACTCTCTCTGCGCTGACCTGGAGAGGGAAGCTGAGATGGTGGTGGTTACAGGGAAACTCCAGGCAGAAGTTGTCCCAGGGACTGTCCCCACCTGCAGTGTGTGAGCTGAGAGGGGAGGGGGGTGGGGTGGGCACAATGTGAGGATCCAGATCCCAGGACAGGAGAGGGCCGCGCCCCATCTGCATCCACGTGCTTATATGTACTGGGGGCCACGTATGTGCTGGGGGGCGTGTAAGTACTGAGGGGTCCGCATGCAGTGTGGGGGCTTCGCGCATACAGACAGGGCTGCATGGTTAGGAAGTTGTGGCGTCCCTGTCCTCGGAGGGCTGAGTGTGTTGGGGGCCGTGTGTGTGGTGGGTCTGCGGTGTGAGGGAACAGGCCTGCTGGGGGTGCCATTGGTTGGTGCATGTGTGCGGCATGTGTGTGTGTGTGTGTGTGTGTGTGTGTGGTGTGCCGGCTGTGCGATGGGCCCTGCTACATTTCCTCACTTCCTGGGCCTCCTGACTGTGGGCCTGGTGCCCTCCCCGTCCCCTGGGTCCCTAGGCCCTCTTTGAAGCATCTCCCCAGTCGCCAGGGCAGCTCAAACCACTCAGGGTCCTCAACGGCCCTCCTGGCTTCTCAGTTCTGAAAGGCAAACAGAAGATGAGCGTTAGGGGGAGAGCCCAGACCCAGAGAGACAAGCAGGAGGGGAGGCCCACCCGGGTGGGGACCAGGCCCTGGGGACCAGGGGAGAGAAAGGGGGAGAACTGAAGCAGAGGCCAGAGCAGAGAGATGAGAGAAAGAGATTGATGGGAAGTGGGGAGAACAGGGGGCGCTGGGGGGAGGCAGACAGGGGGTCAAAGGCCAGAGACCAGCCTGCCAACCTGCCAAGTGGGGGGAAGGGGGAAAGGGAAGGGGGAGGGGAGGCGCGGTGGGGAGTTGCCGGGCGGTTGCTCGGGCGCTCCGAGCCACGCGGCTCCCCGGGGAGACGACAGACACTTTGCGGAGATGTTACTCCGGAGTTGGAGACGATGATAAATATGATAATTTGTATAAAATCTGAATGGGTCTTGTTTTCAGGGAGAATGCCTCGGATGATGAATGGGCCCGGCTCTCAGATAGATGGCTGATAAGAAGTGTATTGGATTGTTGAGAGCGATTTTAATTCTCGTTCTCTACCTGCAGAGGCTGCGGCCGCTGAGACCCGCCTCCTCCTCCCGCCTGCCCATGGCGCGGGGCGGCCGGAGGCCCGGCCGGCCTCGGCGGCTCAGGAGGCTTCTGAAATGACTCTAATTACAGAGTTATTAATTTTAAGAGGAGGGTGAGCGGGGGTTTATGATTATTAATAGAGCCCAGGCGCTTAGCGGGCGGGACGGCCGAGCTGCGGGCGAGCGGTGCAGCGCGAAAGACAAGCCAAGGCCCCAGGACAACTCCAAGCCTGGTGGGCTCCGTGGCGGCGGCAGCTGGACCCACTTCCCACCGGAGCGATAGCGTCCCTGCGCTCCTGGGGTGCACCCGGGGCGTCCAACCTCCATCCTTGGCCCCTGCGTCCGTCCGCGCAGCGGAGCTCGGGAAGAGGGAAGCCTGGGCTCTGCTGGAGGAAGTTCACCTTCCCAGCTCCCACAGGTGGCAGAGGAGTGCATGCGAGCCTAAGCCCGAGCCCTACCGGTGCAGCGCGGGCTCCTTGAAAGCCACAGGACACTGAGATGACATTATAGGGAGCCCCCATGTGTGCCAGGCACGTGCTCGCACTTTCGGCCTTAATTTCCCCAGGCAGGAAGGATGAGCCCTCCCACTTCTCAGATGAGAAAACTAAGACTTGGAGAGGCCAGCAGGTGGTGTGGTGGTTAAGAGTGCTGAACTCCCACATGGCCGACCGTGGTTCAAATCCCGGGCCCGGCGGCTTGCTTTCTTACTTTCCCTCTCTCTGTGTCCCTCTCTGGTCAAATTAAAATTAAAAAAAATAAATAAATAAAGTTTAATAAAATAATTCTTTTTTAAAAAAGAAACTAAGACTTGGAGAGGTAAGTTGCCCTGGGGCGGGGGTATGCCTGCTTCGGGACACTGCAGGGATACATCCATGCAGTCACCTTTGTCCCTTCATGCTCTGAGTGATTTGGTCAATGCCTGACAGCCTCTCCATCCTAAAGGAAGACGTTCTAAAGACGGGACTGCAAGGTCCAAGGGCAGAACCCCCAGAGGAGTCCCTAAGTGGTTTTGCTTCCTGGTACTGGCACATTGGGAACAGTACCTGCTTGGCTACAAAGATTATTTTAAGGAACTGAATGTCTTTTGAAAGAGTCTTGCAGCCAGGGCCAGCAGGTGGTGTAGTGGTGAAGGCACTGGATTCCCACATGGCCCACCCCAGTTCCAGTCCAGGACCTGGTGACTTGAAACTCACACCAGGCGTGAGTGCATGTATGCCCAAAATCCCAAAAGGAGAGTGGATGAGAAGGGATTGCTGTGTGGCCATACTCCCTGGGGGCTGATTTCTCACTTTCTCTCTGACTCTTGGTGAGTGCACATCCTATAGCAAAAATCTCTCTCTAAAAAATAAGGAAAGAAGCTTGGGGTCAACAGTGACAGTGGTAGTGGTTGATGTCCTGACTCCCACATGGCTGACCATGGTTCAAATCCCAGACCTGGTGGCTTGCTTTCTCATTTTCTCTCTATCTCTCTTGACTGTACGTGCACTATAGAAAATTTAAAACTAGGGACCAGCAGGTGGCATGGTGGTTAAGGCACTGGACACTCCCACATGGCTGACCGTGGTTCAAATCCTGAATCTGGTGGCTTGCTTTCTCACTTTCTCTCTGTGTCTCTCTCTGGTCAAAATAAAATAAATTAATGAATAAATAAAAGTAAATAAATAATTCTTGAAAATAAAGAAAATTCAAAAATAAGTAAAAATTTTTTAAAAAGAAGAGTAAAGGCTCATTCAATATATTTGGTGGGGAATTGGTTAAGCTCCAGTAAAAAATGACCTCCCCAAAGCTATGGCCACTGGCCTCTCATCCACACACACACAGATGTACTCCTGCCTCACTTCACCTGGAAGAGTTCAAAGAAACTGTGGATGGTCTTCACAGTTCGGGGTCATTCCTGAACTTCTTCAGCTCTGTCTTTGAGCGAAGACACCTCCTGTCCAAGGGGGAAAGAAAGATCTCTGGTGGTCGAGTAAAAACGAGAGATGGCAGGGTGGTTCTAGGACGGGGTGGGGGCGTGGCAGCTCTGGTCACAGTGAGGTCAGTTCTAAGACAGCCATGGTGCCTGAGGTGTGGCGCAGGGGCCTGTGGGAAGCGAGTTCGTGAGTGAGCGCCTCTGTGCTCCTTGAGGTTCTCAGGGGACCCAGTTTCATGGGGGATCTGCGTGTGGCAAGTCAGCTCCGGCTGGCCCGAGTGTGGGGCGTCAGGGGCAGCCCAAGGAATTCTTGTCTGTGGCTGCTCAGGCCCATCCGAGGCCTGGTCAGAGGCTGAGCCCAGCTGGGATGGGGCGTGGACCACCCCTGTCCTGAGGCTGCAGGCCTGTAAGCTGCCTGAGGGCACCTCAGAGAGGAACACGGCCTGTCTGGGCAAATCTGAGCCTTCAGGCACAAAGAACAGCTCTTGAGGGCTCCAAGCTTCTAGAAAGGCTGGGTAGCCCACAGCCTGGCCATCCCTGGCCACAGGAGTAAGCTCTGAGTTCCCAGATTGAGGGGTCCTGGGCAGAGAAAGCAGCCAAGTAGGAGAGTGTGGAGGTGTTGAGGGTCTGCAGGGGAGTGAGGAGGAGGGCTCCCAGGTGGCCTTGCAGAGTCCTCTCAAGCCAGAGCCGGTGTCTCTCCTCCCTCTGATTTCCCTCTGGAGACTAGGAATATCCATTATAGAAATAGTCATATGCTTAGGAGTGGGTTATAGAGGCAGTCCAGACACCAACCTTGCCTTTTCTATCTACTCACTGTACTAAAACTCCCTGCACCTCAGTTTCCTCATCTGTAGAATGGGATTAATCATAGAGGCGAAGGGGTAAAGAATTAGTGTATATAAAGCATTCGGAATAATGCCTGACAGGCCCTAAGCCCTCAGACATGTTAGCTGTTATTTTATTTTATTTTATTTTATTTTATTTTATTTTATTTTATTTTATTTTATTTATTATTATTCTTTAATTTGACCAGAGAGAGAGAGAAGAAGAGTGAAAAGCAAGCTGCCAGGTCTGGGACTCGAACCGCAGTCAACGGTGGGAGTCCAGCACCTTAACCACCACGCTACCTGCCGGAGCCAAGTTAATCACTTTTATTGCTCTCCTTAACCTTGCTCTGGTGGGACAGAAGTCCTTCCCTCGGAACTGTGGGCTGGAGTATCTCCATTTATGCTCCTCGTGCCCCTGTCACATGTGCCTGTGCAGGAAACAGTGTTCACCGACACAAAGAAGAAATGTGCGGCTGGCTGGGGGGAGGATGAACTGACGTCCACCATGGACGTGTCTGGCCTGGGTGCATATATCTAACCCACTCGATAGTTCTGTGAGCAGACGTCTTGTCCCCATTGTACAGAAGTGGGCACTGTGGTGCTGCCTTCCCAGATGTTTCAGGATGAGTGAGAAGTCCCCCTCTGTGTAGGTGCACTGGCCTGAGGTGCCTGGTGGAGGGTGCATGCCAAGGGTGTTGTGTGTTGCCTCTAGGCAGGACACATGAGTTTCCGCTTTGATAACCGAGGAGGAGGGTCCGTGAGGGGCGAGGGGTGTGAGGTGTAGGGAAGGGGTCAGAGTTACCTAGGTAGACCCTATGTTGGCATCCCAACCTACACATACACACACACATACACACACACACACTCGTGTGCATCTAATCCATGACCATCCTGCCTCCACCTCTCCCATCTAATCTCTCTCCTGCATCTCCCTCGGACTCCTTTGTTTTGAGACCTCACATCTTTTCTCCTGATGCCCACTTACTCAGCCCCTGCTGTTCCCACTACCCTCAGCCCATTGTCCACACCTCCAAAATGGTCTTTCCCTGCCAAATCCCATCTTTCACTCCCCTGTTTAAAACTCTCAGTGGTGGGAACCAGCAGTTAGCGTAATGGCTATGTCGCTGGACTCCCACGTAGTCGACTGCGGTTCGCGTCCCGGACCCGGTGGCTTAGAACTCACGCCGGGCGCGTGTGCGTGCGTGCCCAAGATCCCGAGAGGAGAATGGAGGAGAAGGAATTGTGGCGTGACCATCCCCCCTGGGGGGTGATTTCTCGCTTTCTGTCTCTCTGTCTCTCTCTGTCTGTCTGGCGAGCGCACGCGCCCTATAGCAAAAACCTCTCCAAATAAATAAATAAATAAATAAATAAAATAAAACTCTCAGTGGTAATTCCATGGCCTAAAGGAGCTAGGAGCTAGCTTAACAAAAGAGCTAGGCCCTGTGCTCCCCCCCCCCAGCCTTAGTTCCCTGGCCTCACCCCAACCCACACACCAACCTACACACTTTACAGCATGTCACTTGCCCATGCCTTTACTCCTGCCGGTCCCTCACTGCCGGATAGCTCCCACTCAAATGTCCTGCATTTGGTGCACAAGGGGTCATCTCCCAAGCACCTCCACCTGTACCCCAGTCACCCTTCCAGGCCATCTCTTGACACTTGCCAGAGATTCTTAGCCTGCAGTTTCTTCTTTGCCTGCAGATAAGGTTCTTTCTGAAAACAGGGCCAGTTCTGCTTTAACTCTGTAGCCCCAGTGCCCGGCACAAGGCAGACCAGGTTTATAGACTGACTGCGTTGGACCAGCCGGGTGGGTCGCTGCCTCCCTACTTTCTCCAGCCCAGAGATTTGTGGTCTGGGCATCAGGGAGGAGGAGGAGGAGGACACGCACACCACTAGGATCCGAAGTCTCAAAGGTTGGGAGAGTCCTGGCGTTTGTCATCCCAGGTGCTGGCAAGCAGGCAGGGAAGCCTTTCTCTCCTTAATCTCGGGCCCACGCGCACAGAGGCACCTGACGACCTGCCGGGGTCTCAGTCTACGGCCCAGCTCGGCGTCCTGGTGACACCAAAACACAGGGGCTGGAGATGATGTGGCCGGGGAGGAGCCTCGCGGCCTCTGTCCACGAAGTGAACTTGTCAGAGCGAAGGGAAGCCGCTCCTTCGCCGCCCTAGGCCCCCCTCTCCCTGCAGCCGGCGTTTCCACTTTTTATTCCTCTCTGCTTCTCTTCGGCACCGTCCCCTCCCACTCCTCCGCTTCTTTCAGCTCCTCTTTCCTTTCTTCCTCGCACACTCTGGCTCAGGCCGCCCAGGGCTGGACCAGGCACCCGGAGCGGGTAGAATCTGCGCCGCGCCTTTCGGTGACCGCTGGGAGGCGGCTCAGGAAATGCGCCCTCCGCTGGCGCCCGGTCGCGGCTCTCGCTGCGTTACTTTTTTCTCGAAGCTGTGGCGGGACACGCTGGCCAGGACGCGTCTCCGCGACGGAGGAGTCCCCGGAGGGCCTGACGAAGAGTGAGGGGTCTGAGCTGTGTGGACAGTAGGGGTCTGCGCTAAGGGGCCTCAGCCTGCCGGCTCGAGTCCCGCCTCCCTTTGCGCCAGGGCAGAAAGTCCCAGACACCCAAGAAAGAACCGCGCCGCGTATCTATTCGTCCCTCCCTCGCCTGGACCCAGGGTGACAGCCCACAGACGCACACGCAAACACACAAGGTGGTGTGCTTCTGCCCCGTCTTGAAACTTCAACTTGGAGTCCATTCGGACGCCGGACCCGGGCTGGAGCTCCGGAGCCGCACACCGAGCTCCGGGCGGGCCCCCGAGTGTGCGGCTCGGCGCGCCCGCCCTGGCCGCTGCGGGGCGCGCTTTCACTGCCACGCCCGGCAGGGGAGTTCCTGCAGAGGAACAAAGGCGCTTGCCCTTTTGGTTTTCTTTTACTTTATTCTCTTGTCTCCTTCTTAATCTCCTCTTTCTTTTTTCTGCTCCAACTTCTCGTTCCCCTCTTCATTTGCCCTTTCTGTCTGCTCGCTTTTCTTTCTCTCTCTGACTTTCTTCTGTCGGTCTCTGTCGGAATCTCCCTCTTCTATTTTGGACCAGTCTCTGCCTCGGGTCCCTCCCTCACTTTAGATCTCCCTTCCCGGGCCCCTCTCTGTCCCTGGGATAGGGTTGCACCATCTCCCTGCGTCGTTTTTCCTGGCTCCGCCGCCCCTTTCTCCCTTTTCGTTCTCCCGGCGGCCCCCGTCTGGCGGGCACGGGTCCGACTCCCCCGCCGCAGCCGCGGTGATTTATTCGCCTCACTCGGCAGAATCAGGTGCTGAACTGAGCCCCGGAACGAGGGAACAGATTTCTCCCAGGAAGGGTTTTGTGCACTAAACGATGTTAATTACGGGTGGGGGACGCGCTGCCCGAGGAGGGGAGGCGCGCGGGGCCAGCGCGGCGGGCGAGGGCTAAGGCAGCGCCGGACTGCGGCCCTCCCCGGCGCCTCCCTCGGGCGCCTCCTCTAAGCCTTTCGCCCTGGCTTTCGCCTCTCTCTGGGAACTTTCCTGTCTGAGTTAACCATTAACCGCTGGTGAGAGGCAATTTTCTTCGGAATTTCAGCGATTTCCTTTTCGTGGTGGAGACGGATTAACATGCACAAGGTGAGATGCTCGGCTTGAGTCTGCGCGCCGGCGAGGATGCCTCTGGCTCTCCAAACTATGTCCTTCGCGATGGCGGAAAAGTACAGCCCAGGCCTCCTCCGGTGCCTGTGCACGAAGCCGTGACCAAGCCAGTGCCCCGCTGGTGCCCGGAGTGAAGGTGGAAAAAGCCGGGCGCTTATGCTCAGAGAGGGGAGCATAACTCTGACCGGCCCAGGGAACCTCAGACTCGCCGCCTGTCCAGCTGTCCCAGGACCCGTGGCCAACCCAGCCAGGTCCCTACTTGGAGCCCCACCTGCAGAAACTCGTGAAGACATAATCCAACTCGGGGTGAAGCTTTCTCCTGCCCGCAGTACTCCCAGACTGCTCCTCAGTTCCTCCCTCTTTGACACTGCCCAGCAAGGAGCCCACACGTGCCAGGACCACTTAGAAGACGCTCTGGCTTGGGGTCACTGCAAACTTTGTCAGACTGAAGCCCCTGGCACAAACTCCACGCCATTTCCCTCCTTCGCCCCTGCCCATTCTTCCTGGAGAGCAGGGAAAGGCTCTAGGCCTTCAGACCCAGGAGAGAAAGGAATTCCCCAAGTCAGGACCTCACCTCCCTGGACACCAGACACACACTGAAGGCAGCAGTTGTCCAAGGACTTGGTAGGGGCAGGTGGGCCCTGGTGCACGCCTGGCCTCTGCCCGGCCTTCACCCTGTGCTGGCACCCAGCCCCCACTATGATGTCAGTGGCAGTGCTGGGTTTGCGACCCAGCTTCAGGGCTGCCAGACCCTTGCCAGCCATCTCTCTGCACTCTGGGTCTTCCTACTCTAGTGCCCCCACCCCGTGTCCTCACCCTTACCCTGGGTTAGGTTTCTCTCCAGCCCTCCTGGACTTGGTCTCTGGAGGGGCTGCCTCAGTCTCTCCGTGTCTCTCTGTCTCTGTCTCTCTTGTTTGTTTCAATGCACGCGGACACTGATTGCGCCTTATGAAGTTCTAACTGGTTTTGTGTCAGGAAGATCTTTCTCGCTGCTACCCAGCCTGGCGTGACGGATTAAACATCAACTAGTTAAATAAAAATTAATATCAACTGCCTCCTAACTTCTAATGTCATGTTGTTTATAACTAATGAACTGATTAGGGGATAAACACATCACGGAGACATTCAGCTCTCCTGCCTCGGCTCCGCTGCTGCCCGTGCCCACTCTCAGGCGAGGCCTGCCCCTGCCAGGCCACAGGGAAGGCGGGGCTGGGGCAGGTTGGGCTGGAGGGTGGGAAAATCCCTGGGACCTGCTACTCTGCCTGCCAGGCTCTCTTTCCCTCCCTCTCTCTCTTTGTTTCTCTTTCCTTTCCCCTATCCATTTCCTTTTCTCGGCCTCCCCTGTGTCCCCTTCTTTCCTTCATGTCAACCGCTTCCTCCCCAGTCCTCGTCCTCTCCCACCCTTTGCTTCTCTACCTCGCATCAGACTGACCCTGGTTGTTCTCTCTCTGGGTCTCTCTTCTTCCTTACTCTGTCAGGGTCTCTGCCTCTCTCCTTCCTCTGCTGGCTCCTCATCTGGATTTCTTTGACCTGGCCAGCAACACGTGTAATGATTCCCAGCATCCCTGGGACAGGGGCTTCCTGCGCACTTTGTGACAGACCCTCCTCCCCCAACCCAGCTACTCACGAGCAAAGGGAGGGAGCCAGAAGGAGTGGGGCTGTGTTTTCTATTTCTCCTCCATTTAACCTGAAAGGGGAGTGCGGGAATAAAACTGATTTTTAAAACTTTTTGCCTTCCTTCTGTCCCAGAAGTAATGAATACAGGTTCAAGTGCTAAATGCGATTTTCAGGAAAAGAAAGCCTGCTCAGGTATCTTTCCTCCAGGGGCTTCAGATCCCTCCACACCGCCCCAGCCTGACCTGAGCAGCCTCCTGCAGGGCCCTGTTCCTAAAGCCACTTAAGCCACATCACAATTGTCATCAGGACAATGACAATGATAAGGCAGAATAGCAAGTAATCACAGACCCAGCCCTGGTGATTTTTTCCCCCTAAGAAGCCACAGCATTTAAACTTGGTTTGCCCTGGACCACAGGGTCTGACAAGACGATAACAACAGAAAAGGCTTTTCAAACCAATTTAGCACACGTGAAAATGTAATTCTAATGAAGAATCAATAGGCTGGCGGATCATTTTTCCCGGGACTCCTTGGAGAACCTGAGAGAGACTTTCAATCAATGGGGTGGGCAATGGGCAAAAGGGCCCGGGAGACAGTGTGGGACAGGGACGCAGGGACGAGGGCCTGCACAGAGAGGCAGAGCCCAGGGACGGGCTGCAGGGAGGCTGAGGTCGGGGCTGAGCCCTTGACTGGCACCCCTTCGCAAGTTTCCAGAGGAAAAGGATTCGAGCAAGGGCTAAGAAGGCCCCTTCCTCCCTGTGGCCCCTCTGGAATGTGACAGCTGCTTAGCAAAATGGCCTCAGTGGCCTTCCCCAGGGCCTAGGCCTGAGCCCTGGCACTGCCACAACCCTGAGCCCTGTGTTCAGGTAAGTGTGACAGTTGGCTCATGAGGGGACAAGGGACACAGAGCAGAGCATATGTCCCCAGTTCAAAACCCCTGGTTCCCCAGAGAACGCCTCCCTAGGTGTGTCTCTGGGACATCAGGTCTCAGTGGGTGTCTCTGAGGACCTAATATACATCTAGACATACTTTGCATTTGGAAAGTCATTTACACACACACTATCTCACAGGAAACCTGTGAGGAGGGCAAGGATCATCATGACCATTTCCAAGAAGAAACAAAGGCCCCAAAAACATGACTCAGCAGGTCATGGCCCCTGCGCATGACTGGGTGTGGTTCTGAGGAGACGTGAGAGGCTAATTACGTGTGTGCTCGCCTACTTCCACGTAAAGGCCTGACCTCATCCTAGGGTGTGATTTGTGTGTGTGTGTGTGTGTGTGTGAGCGCGCGCACGCGTGTGCGCGCGCACGCCTGGGCTTTATTTATGTCTGTTGTTCTCCCATCCTTGTCTCGGAAGTCTTGCTCTGTATGTGACAAAAAGAAGATATGTTTGCTTTTAAGTTGGTGTGTGTTTGGGTTGGAAAACTGCCGATGAAAAAAAAAAAAAAGAAAAGGAATACCAACCAGTAAAGACTGATGTTTTAAATCACGAATTTTGCTAAGATGGTCATTGGGCTCTGAGTTGCCTGAAAGGGAAGAATGTCCTATTCCTTGAGGAAGATTTTTCAAATTTAAGTCAGAGAACTCTGACAGAGGTTTTGCCTCTGGGCTCTCTTCAGTCCCTCCAGCTTCCTGTCCCTAGCTGGTAGTCTTTGTAGAGGGAGGTCAGCTGATATGAGTGGGAGTCCCAGCAGACAACTTCCAGTTCCTGAGGGAAGTGGGCCCAGTGGGAGCTCCCCCTCTTGGTGGCTGGGGCCTTCGGGTGTGGGGGAGCTGGGGCCAGCCACAGGCCTCTCTGCACACTGGGGCTCACCTAGAGCTTTCCCTGACAGCTCAGCACTCTCTGTGCATGAGCAAGGCCTGTGACAGTGGAGGCCAGGGCCAGTGGGTGAGGTATCAGGTGCAGTCCAGGAGGTGGAGCGTGGGGAGGGGTAGGACTGAGAGGCATGCTCAGGAGGTGTGAGTGAAACAATAGGAGTGCAAGAGGGTGTGCAAAGCTTGAGGGAGAATTCGTGAGCAAGATGGGCGAGATGGGATGGTCCAGATTGGGAGGGCCTGGAGTGGGGCGAAGCCGAAGTGGATGAAAAGCAGGGACAGAAGTATCACTGTGCTCTGAGTGGGTGTGAGTCTAAGGGCGCAGGAGGCTTGAGGTGAAGGGACCAGAGTGCTGTGAAGGGGTGTGACTCAAGCAGGTGGCCATATGAATGTGACGGGAGTCTGCGAGGGATGTATGGGGTCGATCTTTCTTTCCCCCTGGCCTTCACCATCTCCTTATGGGCAAGGAAGCCAGGACTTTCCTCCTTTTATTCTGAGTTAATAAAAAGAAAGAAAAAAAAAGACTCAGAATGAGGCAAGCTTGTGAGGGATTCCGTAGTGACCACATTGGTAACGCGCACATCTGGGAGCCACTGTGTGGCCTGAGAAAGTTGGGCATCTTTGTGGGGATCTTGGAGACCATGACTGAGACCTGCCCGGCTGCAGCAGGCTGGGAAATGGGGCAAATGCTGAGAGTCCTGGGGAAAAGGCACCACACAAAGTTGGGGAGCGCGTGATTGGGAGGCCGGCCCTGCCTGCGAAGTCCTGCGCGACAGAAGGAGAGTGTGTGACAGTGAAGAGGGGGTGGGGTGAGAGGGTGTGCCAGGACTAGACTGGAGAGTCGGTCTTTGGGTGCCTCTGGCAGCGGCAGCGAGGGTGTCGGCTCGCCTGCGGCTGGCTGGGGGCCTCGGTGCGTGTGCGCGCGTGTGCACCGGGCGGAGAGCCAGGGGCTCCTCCGTGCCTCGGCGCGGCCGGTGTGTGAGCGCGGGTGTGAGCGCGGGCGCGAGCGGAGCGCACAGCCCAGGCGGCGGGCAGCCTGGGTTATCTGAGCCGCTCGGTCTTGGGTGGCTGCGCCCAGATCTCCGGGTGGCGGCGGCGAAGGCGAGACGCATTGTCGGGTCTCAGAGGAGAAGCCAGGCCCAGGCCAAGAGGCGGCGGCCGGACTAGAGCAGAGCATGGACCCGCGCGCAGGTCCGGCAGGTGAGCGCGAGTAGAGCCCAGTGGGCCGCAGAAGCAAGGGGGGGGGGGCAGGGCGGCATCTGAGAGGGATGGGGCGGGCCAAGCCCAGGGTCCACTCCACCCCTCGTTCTGTCCTGTGCTTCCCGAAGAGAGGAATGTCCGGGCTGGGGACTGAGGTTCTGTGACCTCTCTCTACCATTAGGCCTTCTGGCCTTACTTGGGGTGTCCTCTTAAGTCTACATAAAACTTCCCACCCAGAGAACGTGAGTTTTACAACTTCTATGGGTCTCTTTGCAGAACTTGGTTTTTCATTTCTGGCATGCATTTAGGACTTTACCTTCCCACTTTCTTTCCGTGCAAATTTTGCATAACTTCCTCCAAGCTGGAGCGCTGGGAAGGCCTTAGTTTCTAGTTGGGCGTGTGGGCTGGGGCACCTGTGCTAGTGGGTGTGGAAAAGCACATGCCTGTGTGCACCCGTGTGTGAGGGGTGTGTGTATTTGGTTGTGAATACTCACGTAGATGTGTAACCTGTGTGGGGAGGAGGCTCTGCCTCCCAAACCAGGAGTTTCAGGAAGGTGTAGAGTTGGCAGTTCCCCTGGGACTCAGTTGGGGAAGGGACTCTGAAACAGTTTACCCAACCGGCTAAGGGAGTGGAGAGCTGCTCTCTTTCTTCTCCCCTCCCCCTCCTACCCCAGGCCTGCCAGCTCCACTCAGACTGCCCCCCAGGTGCCCGGTGCAGTGCAGTAGGGGGATGGGAGAGGGGGAGCCAGATGCACAACGTTCAGTTTTGAATTGGAGGGGAGGGAGAGGGTTGGATCTGGTTTCCAGAGTTTTCCAAATAATTCTGCAGAGGTCAAGTCCCTAACTCTGGGTCTTTTTTGCCCCACTCCACACCTTCCCCAAATCTCAGCTGAGGCTCCAGCTCTTCCGGCTGATAACTTCAGTCCCACCGCCAGCACTGCCCTGGCCCTAGCTTCTTGGCCCAATCCTTAGGATGTCCCCATCCCCACCTTGTCTTCACTGGAGAACCTGGGTCCTCAGGAGTGTCAGCTATGGCCTCCTTGGCTTTTAGGGCTCAGGGCAGACCCTCCGCACCAGAGCTTTAAGTAGGGAGATCAATAGCAAACAGTTGTAATGATCTAATTAATTATGGCAAAATTAAAAGCGAGTACAAAATCAATCTCTGATGGTGTTGAAGATGGAATTCAATTGAGAGCCCATCTGTGCACCCCCTCGACCGTATAAATATGCAGCCCAAGGACAGTCCTAATGGCTGGGCCTTTCTGGGAACCTCTCTCCCCCTTTCTCCCTCTTCTGCACAGGGCTTCTCTCTCCCCCATTCTCTCTAAATCTATTTTGCTTCCTACTCTTCTTGCCCCCACCCCTCTTTCCTTCCCTGTCCCCTTTGCTCAGACTTTCATATTCTCCCTCCCGGCAGGCAGCGCTTGCTGCCTTGCAGAAGTGGGTCCATCACTGCAGGTCTCCCAGCAGATGCGACCAAGCCCTCTCCCCAGCGTCCCAGGGAGAAGATCCAGCGAAGTGTTTGTGTGGGGGGAGGCGGAGGAGGGCATCCCCAGTGCCTGTTAGGGTCCTTATCCTAAGTTTCCTGCCATTCGGGGCTACCCAGAAGAGATCAGGACACTTCCCACTTACCCAGGGGTGCCTGCGCCTGGCCGGGTAGTGTTGCCGCTTGCTGAGAGTGACGGGCTGGGTCTGCCTGTCCTTCCCTTCCCTCCTGTCCCGCCTCGGCTGGTGCGGAGCTTGCACTGCAGGCAGCTGCAGCCGGGGGAAGGGTGGAGAGGAGCTGCGGAGCCGGGCAGGAGGCAGGAAGGCGGCCGAGAGGAGGAAACCTCTGTTCCCTTCCAGGCAGCCGCGCCAAGCCGAGCCGAGCCACGCAGTCTTCCTCCCTCCCAGCTACCTTCCCTCTTTCCTTCTTTCTCTTTCTACCGCTCCCTCCTGCGCCTCTGCCCTGGTGGTAGCCACCTCAGGCCCGCACAACTCCCTGGGGACCCTGCATCCCCCAGATGCCCCACCCGCACCTTTTTTGGTCCTTTTGGACTTGATCAAAATGACAATGACAGACGCGCATCGCATGAACGAGCGGTGCCTGCCGGCGGCCCAGGCACAACCGCTGCAGCCGGGTTTGCGAAGGATGCGGGTTTTATTTAGTCTCACTGAGCGAGTTCCCGAGCAGCTGATGAAAACCACCGGGAAAGGGCACAGGGAGGGGGAAAAGGGGAGAATAGACAGCTAGGTCAATTCAGCTACTGGCCCTGGACCCTCAGAACAGGCAAAATAAGACGTTGACTTGATGCTCTTCTTTCTCCGCTGCACCCACCCAGCTTGCTCTCTACCTCCCTGTCACCGTCCCCTGCCTCTACCTCCTTGGTCCCTGGGCCCACTCCTTGTTCCACCCCGAGTTCCCCAGTTTTTCTACTCTTGAAGACCTGTCTTCTTTCTGGTCTGGTTACCGAGTTCTCAGAGCCTGGGGGAGACACAGCCTGATGCCTCCCCGCCCTCTGTTGCCAGGCCTCCTCACCCTGTTATTAATTGCTGTGTTGACCCGCAGGATTGATTGGCCACCCCGCTAGAAGAGGCTGCAGAGGCCTTGGCCTCAGAGCAGCCTCAGCGCAGGGCAGAGGGAGGAGGGGGAGGTGTTGGATGTGGGTCCCCAGCTCCTAGCTCAGCCTGCCTGGAGCACAGCTGTCTTCCTAGCTGTGAGTCCCCCACCGCACACACACTTTTTACACACCCTCACCACATCCAACACACGTTGTGCAACCCCCTCACCAGGGGATGCTCAGCTCCCAGGGAGACACAACAGAAATGCTCCTTAGTTGATTTAGAAACCAAAAGCGATCTCCTCTTTGCCTTAGTCCGTTTCTTTAATATTATGTATTTGTTAGCTGCGGGTCTAGACCTCACCGCAGGTCTACACGTGACCAGGCGAACTCCTGGGATCCTGGCCCTTTTTCTGTCCAAGATTTACTTTGCATCTTTTCTTTTCCAGGAACAGTCACAGAAAGTTAGATAACCCTGGATGCAGGTGACCCTGAAAGTCTCAAACCAAAGTCCTTTTGTCAGAAAGAGACCTTGCCTTGGCTCCTGAGGGATTCAGCTCAGCCTTTTTGTTTCAAGTTCGGGGAAGGGGCGGCTCTGGACGGGAGGGTGGAGGGTGGAGGACTGCAGTTGCCTGGGGCGGGGGTCTAACTCTACAGGGAAAAACTTCCCCCTATTCGGTCCCCCGCCTGCCTAAACCGTCGCGAACGCACGCACACACGCGCACACACACTTACAAGGACCTACAGCCACAGCAACACCCCCTGCCCGGACCCAAGGCCATGGGACCTTGAGCCAGGACCTTCCCCCTATCCGCCCCGGACATCCGGGCTCCCCGCTGGGTGTGGGCAGAGGAGTGTACAAACCTGGCCCGGTCCCCGAGGGACCCCCATTCCCTGGGCCTCTCCGAGTCTCAGCGAGCCCTTCTGGCCCCCGTGTCCCCTCTCCCTTCCGCTCCGGTCCTTTGTCTCCAGCCACCTCGCAGTCTGTCCCCTGCCTGGGCGACCCTGCCCTTCGGCCACGCTCGCTGTCTTGCGGGCGAACTGCCCTGCCTTACCCGCTCCGGGCTCTGGCGCGCTCCGCCTGCTCCTCTCCTGCTCACAGCTGCTGGGAGAGGGGGAAGGAGGGCGGGCGCGAGGCGGAGGGATCCGAGACAGCAGATTCGGTGTCTGCTCGCAACTCCGGCGAAACTAGCCGGGTTCTCCCGCCCCTCTCCAACTACTCCTCAGCGCTGCGGGGCCGCGCCCTGCCCGCGTGGGCACCTTCCTTTCCTCGTATATGACCCGCGGCCTCCGGGCATCGGGGTTGAGCTCTCTTTGCGCGGCACTTGGTTCATTGCGGCTGCCTGTCGCCTCCCTTCGAAGCCCCCGTTCTGGAAGTGGCCGGGGCGCGTAGCGCCGGGGACGTCCCGGGTCTTGCACTGTGTCCCTTGACCACAGCCAGGTCAGGCCGCGGGCTCCGAGCCTGGCTGAGAAGAGGGTTAATCATTACTTCGTCACCAACACTTAGTCTCACCCGGACTCTCTGACCCTGGCTGGGGAGGAGGGGGCTTAGTGTCCAGGTGGCATCTCCGCCAGGCTCGCAGCAGCCCCTTCAAGCCTCCCAGAGACAGGTGCCTTCTGGGTTTCCAAAGCACCCCTTTCGCCTTCCCGTTCTTTCCTGTTCTTCCCCTCCTCTCCTTCCCGCCTCCTTTCGGCCATACCTCTCCCACTACCTCGTCTCTGCTTTGGCCTTGGCAGGTTGACTTGCAGGTCCTGGGAGGACCAACTTTCTTTGTTTGGAACCGGACCCGACGGGATTTCCTCCCCCAAGTTTCTGCCAATAGGCCGGTTCCTCTGTCCAGGTTTTTGGCGTACTGGCCGGAGGGGACCGCGCCTGAGGCCACAATTAACTGGTGTGTGTGTGTGTGTGTGTGTGTGTGTGTGTGTGTGTGTGTGTGTGTGTGATTTAACCGACCCTCTAGCAGCTGCGCTGGTGCAGTGGGGGGAGCAGTGGTGCAGGAAGTGGGAATAGCGGAGTGGCAGGAGGGATGAGGGCAGAGTGAGAAACCTTGCGGGGGTGTGGTATAGTCAACGGAAGGGGGGATCCTGAAAGGACGGGGAGCCCTAGGAGTCCCCAGACCTTTACAGGTGAAAAAAAAAAAAACCCGCCAACTCCCAACCCTGCTTAAAGGCTCAGGTTCCCCCCTTTCCATTGGATGAAAGGCTAAGGTTCAGAAAGTTGAGTACCTATTCCTTAATCTACTGTAGAAATGCTGGTTTTCAGAATGCCTACTGGCTAGTTCCATGTAGTAAAAAAAGGGTGCAAGGATCCCCATTTTACAGGTGAGAAAACTGAGGCTCAGAGCAGCAAAGGGCCTGCGTGTTGTGCCCCTGCTCCTTCCTGTAGGCTGTGGGGTGAGTGGCTCAGGGAGAGAGGAACAGGCCGTGCCCAGGTGTAAGCCAGGAGTACCAGGGCCCGCTGGGCCTCTCCTCCCTGCCCCATCCCCTTCTAGCTTGTTCACTGTTGGACACGGCCCTCCACTCCTACCCTGCAGAGCTACTGGCCGCATTTCTTTTGGCTTGACTATTTTTTTCAGTTCCTCAGTAGAGTGGCAGCCACCTGGCTGTCCGGTGCTGCTAAGAGGTGGCTTTGGTGGCCAAGTGGTTTGTATTGTTGTCGCCCCTCAAAGGGGCTGCAAAGGGCCGGGTAGGTCGCAAGGACCTCTTGTGAGAAGCCCTGGAAGGGGGAGGGGCTGGGAGGATAAAGGCCCAGCACGTGGCACGGCCTCCGCAGGACCAACAGGCCGAGGGCGGGGCGGCGGGGAGTCAGGCCCCCCGGCTTCTTGCGGGGAGCCCAAATATTGGGAACAAAAGCGGGAAAAGAAGAGTGAGAGCAGGAGGGAGGGAGGGAGCAAGGGAGGGAGCGAGGAAGTAGAAATTAGGGGGTCTTAGATGAAAAAAAAAAGAAAGAAAGAAAGTAGCTTTAGGGGGAATGTGCTGTGGAGTGTGAAATTGCAGCCCATGGTGCTCCATATTGTACCAGAAGCTCTTCCAAAAAAAAAAAAAAAAAAAGAAAGAAAGAAAGAAACCATCCTCCAACGTGACCAGAGGGCTAGGCAGGGGGAGGGGCGGGGAGAGGATGGGGAGGAGGAAGGGACAGGGCCGGCCGGGAGCCGGTCAGCCACGCAGCAGAGGGGTAGCGTGCGTACGCCGGCTGCTTGGGATCTGCCGCCCGGGGGAAGCACCCAGGTGCGCCGGGACAGAAGGGCGAGTGGATCCTGGGACTCAGTCCCGAGTTTGTTTACCAGAATAACTTTTTGAAATCTTTTTTTTTTTTCTTTTTGGTGGTAATGGTGACTTCCAAAACTAGTTACAATCCAGAAAAAGAGCTCGACTGCGGAGGGGCTGCTCTGCTCCATCCTCCTCTTCCCTCTGCTTTGGCGTCTCTTCCCTTCGGACTAGTTTTCCCCCCTTGATTCTAAACAGCTTTTATCCCCCCTGAACTTTAATGCGTTTAATTTGGTCCGCGCAGTGGGGAGCATTTCCTGGGGAGATACATTTAATTTCGGAATTTCTAATCCCTTTGCTCAGAGCCCTGGCCCCAGCTCCCCATGCCGCTCCCCGGGAGGTGGCAGAGGAGGCAGGCCCCGGCCACGGGGGAGGGGCATGGCTGGGATGCTCCCGCCAGGCCCCCGCCCCGCCAGGCCTCCCGCGGCCCCGCCGCCTTCCCCGCCTGCGCCCCAGGTCAGGGCCCTGCAGGCGGAGCAGCAGTAGCCAGGCCTCTGTCTTTTCTCGCCCGGGCAGAAAGCGTTGGGTCAGGAATCAATCGGGAAACCGGAAAAGAGCAGAAGGATCGCGAAGCGAGAGAGTGCAAGTGGGGGCAGCGGACGTGTTCCACACTGGCACTTCGCTTCTGCACAGGGTGCTCAGAAACGCACTGGGGAGCTGGGGGTGGGAGTGCGCTTGGCTCGGCTCGGGCGCCTGGGCTTAGGGACACTCCAGAGGGGAGGCGCTTAACTCTGGTCACCGCCTCCGGGACACCTACACCAGGGCTGAGCGGGTGCGGCCCAGCTGGAGAGCCAGGTCGGCCGGAGCTCGGTTGCGAGGGAGGAGGCAAGGGTGGGGGCCGCCAGGCGCCGGGCTAGCCTGGCAGGGAAGGGAGCGAGAAGGCGAAGGAGCCGAGATCCACAAGGAAGATTTATTGGGCAGATCAGATGCACAGAGGCGGCTAATGAAGCAAATCCCGAGATGGGTATCAGAGCAACTCCCCAAAAGTTTATTTGCCTTTAAATTTCCGCAGGGAGGCGGGCGCCTTGTTTGAAGTGTAAATGCCCCTAGGTTGGGGGGTTGGAAGGGCTGCTTTGAAAACACCAGAGAGAAAAGGTTCATTTAGAGGCAGACGGGAAAAGCAACCAACCCTGACAGGTCGGAGCCTGGGTTGTGTTTGGGGTTGGGTTGTTTTCTTTCTTTTTCTTTCTTTCCCCTTTCCTCTTCGTTCTTCTTCCCTTTCTCCTTTTCTTGCCTTTTTTCCCCTTCCACTAGAGTCTATAGATAAAGAAAGAGAAGATTAGAAAGGAGGGAGTCAGAGGGAGAGGCCAGCGATGGGAGAGAAACGGATAGGCCAGCCCTTCACCCTGGAGCCCTAGGGAAAAGCAGAGCCTGGGCACAAGGGGTTCCTGATCACTGGGGAGAATGCCCAAGGGCTTTCTGGACCCAGGGACTGGCTGGAGTTAAGGGGTGGGCCTGGCCGGGATCCAGGAGCAGGGGGCCGTGGGGGTCCTGGGGGCTACATGGGAACTGGAGTGTTATGGAAGGCTCTTCACTCATGTGAAGGACAGGTGTGCGAGTCTGACTCCCAGCATGCTTCGTACATTAAGTCCCCTTCTTCACAAGACGTGAAAATTCCCCCCACCCAATATGTGACTATGCCTTTGTCCACACCCACACTTCCTAGTGTGTGTAACACAGGGCTGTGTTTAACTGGGTCTAGAAAAAGCCGAATCTGTGTGCAGGGGGATTCCACCCACAGTGCGGTTCCTCCCATGTTGGCACTCTCCAGGACCTAACTTTCTGGATGAACAATGCAGGGAGACCGGGGCAAGGGCTCTTTTAGTTTAGAGCACCTCTAAAGGAGGACCTTTTGTGGATGCCTCCTCCCCTCCAGTTCTGGGTTCATCACCTCCCTGGAGGAAGTCCAAGGCGAGGCCAGCTAATATCACTTGAGAAGCCCTTGCACCCAGGCTTGGGAGCTGCTCCCTTTAGGCTGAGAGAACTCTGTTTTTCTTCTACGTTTTCCACACGAAGTTAGTGCGTGTTCGTGGGGTTGAGGCCAAAGCAAACCCGGGAGCGCCATCTGCAGGCCTCCAGAGGAAGAGACTGACCTTCCCGGCTGGACCCTGCACCTTCAACCTCCCACCCAAGGGAACTTGCTTCGCTGTCCAAGGGAAGTGGGGTTTAGGGCTGGGGAGTGGGAGACAGGCTGGGAGGTTTTCCCCCCTCCATCCTAGAAGTTTCCCTGCAGGTGGATGAAGTGAATCAGGCTCAGGCCGACGGGAGAGAGAGACAAATGCCAGGATCCTGGCGTACCCAAGTCCCTAGAGAGTGGGAGGCTCAGAATCTTGTCGGGTTGAGGCTAGCCTAAATCCCACTCAGGAGAAAGGATGCCCCCAGAATCCGGACAGGAGACGCCCAGGAGGAGCAGGCTGAGCTGAGCTGAGTCAGGAGATACGGGTTCCCAACCTATCTGCCTCCCAGGCTCTGGCCAGAGGGACAGGGGCGCGAGTCCTTGGCGCTTCCTTGGGGCGCCCAGGGCTGCACACCGAGGCCGGAGGAAGCTCTGGTCCGGACGACAAGAGCTCAGCGCTTCGTGGGCTTCGCAGAGAAGCCCTTTTGCAGACCCAGGGAAACGGGGGGAGGGAGCGAAGGAGGGAGAGAGAGTTAAAACATCAGCTGAAGTGCCAAGATGATTTATGAGACGGGGGAAAATATTTCATAAAGATCTCCCGGATATTCTGTACTTAACCAGTTAGGAGACAAAGGGCTTCTCCTGCCTGGTGCGTGCAAGCGGACCCCAGCTAGCAAGGGAGCGAGCGCCGGCGAGGGCTGCGGCGGCTGGGCCAGCGGCTCCGGCAGGAGCGGGGCGGGCGGGCTGCGGTGCCTCCTGCGCTCGCTCGGGATCCGCGGAGCTTGCAGCCCGCGGCGCTCCGCAGCGTTCGCAGCCTCCTTTTCTCCCCAGCGGGGGAGAGCGAACCTTGGTCCCCGCATCTTCTGCCGCCAGCGACCAGCTTCTCGCCACAGTCTCCCTCCCCTCACCCCTTCCCTGGTCACCCAGGCGTCCAGGAGCCAAGTCCCTGGGCTCTCTCGCCGCCCGCTGAGTCCCACCGAGGCAGGTGGGTTCTCGCTGTAGGTCTCCAGCTTGATTCTAAACAAGCGTTCTGGCCTGCCCAGACCGGTGGGTGAGGGGACGAGGGAGGCCCTGAGCGCAGTCGCCTGCGGGACGGGAGAGGACAAACTGGTGGGCACTCTGCCCGGAAAAGAGAATGGGGGATGCGTGGGTGGGAAAGGCGAAAAGGAAGGGCCAGAGAGCAAGACCCAGGAAGGAACGGAAGGGAACTCAGAGCTGAGGGGAGCGGGGTTAGGACGAGGGATGCGGACTGGGCCCGCAGCCGCGCGGCCCTTGCGGACACCGGCCAGTGGATGGCAGGGCTCCGCGACTTGGGACTCAGAGCGCGGCTTCCCGGCGCGGCGCGCTCCGCGGCCCTCTGTCGTTGCCTGAATATTCATTAGACCGGCCGCTCTTTATCCTTATCTAACGTTTATCTTATCGGCGAGTTTCGTTTCTCAGTGTAGTTTTAATCCCGGGCTCCCATTCCCCCTCCCCTGGCCCGCTCGGCGCCCTCCCTCTTCCTTCGCCCGCTGCTCCCTCCTCCCTCCCGTTTCCCCCTCCCCTGCCCTCCCCTCGCCGGCACCGGAGTGACAGGCGCGGGGCCCTCCTCGCCGAAGCTCGGGGCTCCGGCGCTGGCGAATCACAGAGTGGTGGAATCTATTGCCTTTGTCTGACAAGTCATCCATCTCCCGGCGCGGGGAGGAGGAGGGGGTCTGGAGGGGGCTTTGCAGCTTTTAGAGAGACACACACCCGGAGCCGAGGCTCCAGTCTCCGGCCGAGTCTTCTCGCAGCCGCAACCCACCTGGGGCCAGCCCAGCGCTGCCGGCGCGGCTCGGCTCCCTCCTCCCGGCCCTGGGGCCGCGGCGGTGTGCGCTCGCCTTTCCCGGGGGCGGGGGCCCGGCTCGCACGCTCCCCTCCCGCCGGCCCGCTCGGACATCCCGGGGACTGCTACTTCTCTGCCAACTTCGCCAACTCGCCCGCACTTGGAGCGGGCCTGCTCCCCTCCCGGCGCCTTCGGGCCGCCCCCGCCCTGCGCCCTCTCCGACCACCGCCTTTTCAATGACCAGGCTCCTGGGGAGCTGAGCGAGCCGTCTCCCCCGCCCAGCCTCAGCCCTGGCCGCAGCTGCCAAGCGAGCCATGCGCCCCCAGTGCCCCGTGGCCCGGCTCTCCGCCCCGGGGCCGCTCTGCTGACCGCCCAGTCCCGCGCCCGGACGGTGGGAAGTTGCGGCTGCTGCGGTTGCAAGCCCGGGCGGGCCTGGAGGAGTCCCCGCGCGGATCGCAGCGCGGCGCCCCCCGCCCCCGCGCGCCCCGCAGCAGCCGGGCGCCCGCTCACCCACCCTCCCCCACCGTCCCTCCCTTTTCTCCTCAAGTCCTGAAGTTGAGTTTGCGAGGCGACACGGCGGCGGCGGCCGCGCTGCTCCCGCTCCTCTGCCTACCCATGGATATGCACTGCAAAGCAGATCCCTTCTCCGCGATGCACCGTGAGTACCGGCGCCCGGCTCCTGCCTCCGCTCGGGCTCTCCGTCCCAACCCTGTCGGGTCCCAGAGCTGCCCCTGCTCCTAGAGCTCAGGTCCTATCTCAGAGGCCACGCTGGCTTCTCCTGGTCCCCCCAATCCCTCTGCCTCAGTCCCTCCTTCAGTGTGTCTGACGCCTCCAGCTTCTCTCCCTTCTGCCTGTCACCGTACTTACTCTTCTGTCGTCCTACCTGCTCTGGTGCCCATCACCTGCCTTTGGTCCTTCCACCTGCTCTTCTTAAGTCGTGGGATCTACTGTCCCGGCCCGGTTCTAGCCACTCACTCCTTGTCAACCTCTTGTCCTGGCCCAGGGGCTCGTTGACAGGCAGTTTTCAGGGTCGTGCGTTTTCTCTTTTTTCTTCTTCGTCCACTGTTTGCCTCCTCCCTCTCAGAGTTTTGGGTGTCCGGGAGGAGACTCCTGGCGGGGCGGCCTCAGTGTCAGGACAATCGGGCAGGATCGTGTGGGGGTGGGGTGCCCCTCCTGACCCTCAGTTCTCAGCATCTCCGGCCTTTCCGGCCCAGCCAAGGCTTCTTGCTGGCTGGTGTGAGATATTTCCTTCCTCTTCCTTTCTTTCCCATTTCCCTTCGTTGTCCTTCCGTGCCCCTTCTCCGTGGGTTGGGAATCTGAGGTTGGTGAGTCAACGTGGTCCTTTTTCTGCCACCTCTGCCTGAGAGATGCTTTAAAAACAAAGAGGGGTTGGAGAAGAAACCCAAGTCAGGGGGAAAGCGAGCAGGGCAGCCTCCTAAGCGGCCCCTGGACAGACTGCGCTCCGCTCTCGGTTCCGGAGACGCCAGCTGGCTTCCCACTCCCTGTCCGGACCTTGCAGCCAGCGACCGGCCAGGGGATTCGCAAAGGCGGAAAAAAACGAGGGGGAAAGAACAAAAGGAGGGGGAAAGGCAAAGGCCAAAGATGAGGAGAAAAAACAGAGAAATCAAAACAAGGGCAGAGAAATCAAAGAAAGAAAATGGAAAGGATGGTACAGAGAAAAAGAAGGGATGGGAAAAGCAAATAGAAAAAAAAGAACATTCTGTTAATGAAAGACATGCTTGTTAATTCGTGACATGTCTTTAGCCTGAAAAACTATTTTGAGATATTTTGGGACAGGGTTTTGAAAAAAGATAAAATTCTAAAGAGAAAACCCCTCCCCATCTGTGGATTAATAATTAAGGATAATCTGCAACTTTTCACAAGGAAACTTTTTAGACCTGGCTTGGATCTGTGCTTAGGACAAGAGATCCGAGGAGAGAGCTATGGTTTTCTCTAAGTTTACATTTAGATTTTCAGTAGGAGTTCAAAAAAATATTTCTGGGATAAAATATAATTCCTTAGTAATTTCCAAGCACAGGAAGCCTGAGCCAGGGGCCTGCGGCAGCCGCGGGTCTACGAGCCGGGCCGGAAAGCCTCGCTCGTTTCCAGAGGGTCCGCGCGCCTTCGCCCAGCCTGCCTGCCTGGGCCTGGCGGCCGCTGCGCTCGCCTTCTCGGCGGCTTCCGCCGGCGACCCACCTTGTCCCGGCCGCCCACTGGGAGCCACTTTGAAACCCGGAGGGGAGCTAGGCGAGCCAAAGGCGGTCGGAGGAAGGGGGAGAGCGGCCGCGCAGGCCAGCGGACCGGCGGGAGAGCAGCCGCAGCCCGAGCCCGAGCCGCGCCGCCGACAGTGGCGCATTCCAGGCCCGGCTCAGCGTCGGCTCCAGGCCGACCCCCAGCCCTGGACGCCCGCCGGGCCCCCTTCCCATCCCCACCCCTTAGACTGCGGCCGAAGGGCCGGGCCCGGAGCCCGGCCAGGCTGAATTATTCATCTTTAATCTCCCAGCAGCTGCCGCCTTTTCATACGGGTAACGCGAGTTCTCCCGGGGCCTAAATTATTGATGGTGGGGGTTGCGGGGGGTGAAGAGTGGGGCTAGAGGTAGGGACACTTAGGGATGGGGGTTAGGGTAAAATATGAGGCCCGGGTCGCCAGCCGCCCAGGCGGTGGCCTCTCCCCAGGGGTTTCGCCGGCTTGCTTTTGATCCCCCTAGATGGGGACGGGAGAGAAATGAGGTGTGGGGGGATGCAGGTGTCCCCGCTTTCTCCGAAACTCGCCTCAGACTAGCAGGGCAGGGCTGCAGGTGGCCGCCCGCCCGGCCGCGGCGGCAGCTGGGAGTCCCTGCGCTGGGATGGCTCAGTAACGCGGCTGCGGGAGGGTCCGCTGGGTGCAGGATTTCCAGCCTGCTGCAGGGCCGGGCGAGTGGGGACCGGGCAGCGTCCTCCGGCCTGGCAACGGCGGCGCCCCAGCTCCGAGGCTGGGAGCCCGCGCTGGAAACCTAGCGCTCTGTTGGCGAGGGGAGCAAACGGCCTCGCCGCTCGGTTTCCAGGGTGGCTGCGGAGGTCTGAGGAGTCAGAAGCCGCGAGCTGTCTTGGGCCGGCTACACCGGGTGCCCGGTGAGTCCTAAACCCGCCAGGGCGGCCTGTGCCGTGCGACCTGGGCGAGCCCGTGGGCTCCCAGCCCCGCGCAGCGCGGCAGCCCCGCGAGCCCGAGCACCGGCGGGCTCCGTGTGCAGCCCGGAGCAGCGCAGCTCGCCGCCGTCCCCGGCCCTGAGCGCCGCAGACCCGCGCCCCTGATCTGCCGCCTTCTTGCCTCCACCCGCTTTTCTTCTCGCTGTAGACACTGGGGGTGGGAAATATATGATCTCCAAATTTATAAAGATAGAAACATAAAGGAAAGAAGAATGCCCAATATAAACAAAAGCACAGTGGAAGAAAGAGAATTTTTCCGATTAAAAGTAAATGCAAGGAAAGAGGTAGAAATCCAACGCGCGTGTGTGTCTCAGGGACGTAGCCCCGCTCTGCGTTCAGGGCTGGGGTGAACAGAATCGACGGTCCCCGGCCTTTCAAAACCCTGGGCCTCCAAGCACCGACACCTCCTCGGTGTCTGCGGTGCAGGCGGGATCGCTCCGCACTGGCTCGGTCCTCGGCCGGACCTTCCTATCCCGCCTTCCTACGTCCTTCCCCGCTGGCATTAATTCCCCTCGCGTTTCCCCCCTTCTCCCTTCTATTCTTTCGCCTGTTTTTCTCCATTCCTTCCTTCACTCTCTCCCTCGTGTCGCATGGGTCTGAGACTCGTGTTCCTTCCCAGCCCTCCGCTCAGAGTCTGCGCTTCCGCGTCTCTATGGCCCAGCGCGTTTCAATCCCCAATCCTCCACGTTGTGGTCAGCCGCCACTTTCTCCGCGAGTTCGGGAACATGCCCTTCCGCCCTGCCTGCTCCCTTCGCACGTCCCGGGCCGCGGACCCTGACTAATGGCCGGTCCCTGCTGTGTGTGGGGTGTTGTGTTTTTTTCTTGTCTCTCCCCAGCAGGGCACGGGGGTGTGAACCAGCTCGGGGGGGTGTTTGTGAACGGCCGGCCCCTCCCCGACGTGGTGAGGCAGCGCATCGTGGAGCTGGCCCACCAGGGTGTGCGGCCCTGTGACATCTCCCGGCAGCTGCGGGTCAGCCACGGCTGTGTCAGCAAAATCTTGGGCAGGTGAGGGCCTCGGCGCTGTCCCGGGAGACGCCCTGCCTCCTTCCCCTGGCCAGCCTTGGGTCTCCGGCCTTGGCTGAAAGTCCAGGGCCAAGTCCAAGAGGGAGAGCCCCAGCTTGAAGGGAACTGGAGAGCCATTGCTTCCGGAGAGGGCTCTCAGGTGGTCGTGGCCCCAGGGGCCAGGGTGGAGCAGGGTGGCCCAGAGCCTGCTCTGCTCCAGGCCCTGGTGGGGAGGCAGCCTGATTCCCAGCTTCAGAAAGGCTTTGGTAGCTGAGATAATGCGGACAGGGGTCGGAAAGGGGCGGGAGTGGTGGGGGTGGAAGGCGGTGTGTGTGTGTGAAAACATACCAAGAAGAGAAAAAGCAACATTTGGGAGCTGGTGGAGTCTGCGCTCCTAGGAAAGGGCTGGGGGGGGGGTGTCTCAGCCCTGGTCCCACCCGGGACTCTCAGCGCTGTTCTCTTTGCTCTTCCCAAATGAGCCGCTGGGCTTTCATTTCCCCGGGTGCCTCTTCCCGCTGGTGTGCTCCCAGCTCTGGTGTGGCTGCCTCCCCTCAGGACTGTCCCCTGGTCCTCTGCAGAGTCCTTTGCCCTAACCAAACAGCCTCTGGAGGTCGCCTCAGCGAGACTGGGTGTCTTCCCTCCCTGAGCTGCCCCAGGCAGGAGAGTGGCTCCGGCTCCAGCCTGCAGCCCCCCTGCCCCTGCACTGCCTGCTCCTAGCTGACCCCGCCGGCCTTCCGGGTGCAGGTACTACGAGACCGGCAGCATCAAGCCCGGCGTGATCGGGGGCTCCAAGCCCAAAGTGGCAACACCCAAAGTGGTGGACAAGATTGCTGAGTACAAGAGACAGAACCCAACTATGTTTGCCTGGGAGATTCGAGACCGGCTCCTGGCGGAGGGCATCTGCGACAACGACACGGTGCCCAGCGTCTCTTCCATCAACAGGTGAGCAAGCCATGGGCCTACAGGGTGGGACTGCAGCTGGCAGCTCCTGCCTTCTGGGGCGTCTCCTGGTGTGGGGTCTCCACTCTTTGTCCAGCCTCTGCCCTTCTTCCTTGCTCCTAGCCCAAGTCCTTTGGGCAGGGAAAGGGGACCTGGAGGCAGGCAGACAGACAGAACTGTCCTCACTTCAGGGTTGGGTATTCCCTGTCAGGCTTCTCCTGCCGGCGTCCTGGAAATGAATCCAAGTGTTTGTGGTAATTAAGACTCCAAGATTACGCGCCTCGGGATCTAGAGACAATCACAGCCCGCAGCCGAAGCCTTTAAAATGACCAGTGTCTATTCACTGCCTCCGAACAGACTTCCCTTTCTAAAAGCATGCTCCCTTCCCCAGGGGCAGCCTCAGTCCTGGCTCGTCTGCCCTCCCTGCCAACTCCCACAAAGCTTGCCTCCCGGGGGCCCGGGGCTTGTTAGCCAGTTTTACACAAATTTCCGGCCTACCAGCCCTGGTATCCAGATTTGTGGAGCAAATGCCAACCACCAGCCAGCAATTGGCAAGGAGTAGAGGAGCTGGACAAGGAATGGGATGCCAGGCAGGGTGGGAGAACTCTGGACCCCAAGACTGAGCCTTGGGGGATGTCCCCAACCACCTAGGGTGCCAGTTTCCAGTCTGAAGTCTTCATAGTGATAGCAGGTTCAGGCCCGTGGAGATGACGCAGGCTGAACAGATAGGGCAGTTAGGTTTCCTAATCCAAACCAGCCCGACATGCTCTCTGGGAGAACGTGCGTGCATAGCCCATGCGTGTACACTGGCCAGGGTGCCAACGTGCTTATCTGTGGTCGCCTCAGCACATATCAACAGCAGCTGGGCCCAGGAACCCAGGTTGGCTTCCTGATCCCAGACCTGTTCAACCTGACAGTTGTATACAGAGACCCCAGACAAGCTAGAAGCAGGTCCCAGATGGCTTGGCTCCCCCACGTTAAGGTACCTGCAAATGACAAGACGACTGGGGGTTCCAGACCCTTGTTATTCTTTGCGTTCTTCCTGGGCTCATTATCAGGTCAACTAATAATTCAGATGGTGCCTTTTTCTGAAACTGGCATCACACATCAAGGCTTTTTTTTTTTTAAATATTTTGCAAATGATATGGAATTATCCCAAATCATCCTGAAAACAGCAGGTAAAATTAGCTGGTAGAATGTACCTTGGCTAAAGAAGATTCCCTCTGCCACACTTGTGCTGTAACGTACTGCGAGGCGACCTCGGAAATTATCCCAGTGTGTGCCATCTGTATTAAAATGGTTATTCAGTTATGAACAGGGTAACATAATACTGATCAGCTAATTATACACCCTCCGAAAACCCTCCAGCTCCCTGGGCCTGGTGCAGCCAGGTATTGAAAGCATAGCAGTTTGACATTCAGACACCTTCCAAAGGAACTGGAGAAAGATGCAGGGTGGTTTGGGACAGGAGTTAAGTCCTTTGCATTTAAAAGCCAGGGGAGGAGGCTGAGAAGCCTGGGGGGCTGAGGCAGAAATGGCATTTAGGGAGCTGAAGGGGACACAGCATGGATTTCTGAGCCATCCAGGGACTCAGCCTCTTGGCTGGCTGCTGGTCCTAGGAGGAAGTTGGAACCCAAGTCTTGGGAGGAGCACAGATGAGGCCAAGAGTGGCCCGCTGAGGAGCAGTGCTGCTGGGACTCAATGGCTGTGTTGTGGAGAATGTTTCTGAGAAACGCTGTTGTCAGCGATAGGAGTTACCCAGACTTTAGAGGAGCCCAAACGTGTACTGCTAAGGTGAACTATTTCTTGGAGCGGATGGGAGAGTGGTGCATCCCGGCAGGTGTGTGGCCACCATGTCTTACACCCCATGCCACCCTCTGGCTGAGATGTTTTTAGGAGCCACCTAGGCCCAAGTTTGGGAATACCTTCATCCTGAAAAACTACTTACAGAGAGCAAGGGACAGGTGAGCCCAGGACTGAGCTCCAGAGGCCTTGAGGTGCACCCACCAGGACGGGCAGAAAGTAGACAAGCCACAAGTGAGACGACAGTGGGGGAAAGGACGGCTCCCTTGCTGGCTCTGACAGCTACAGAACCCAGCCCAGAGCCCTACGCCTGAGGGGCAGGGCGGCTCCTTTGGGTGTGGAGAAACAGCCCTCTGTGGGCAGGTGTTGCTGGGGATGGGCAGGGGGAGTGGGAGGAGAGGACCGAAGCACGGCCAGCCATGCGGGGTCCATGGTTAGGCTTCGTGGCTTGTTTGTCAACAAAGAGCAGCAGGCTGTTCTCGATCTTCATTTTGGACCAGAAGCCTCCCGTGGTGCTTATGTTAGACAGGATTCTGGGGGCTCCCCGGTGTGCTGCTGAGTCGGGGCTGACGGGTACATTTGGGCACCGCACCCTTAGTGACAGCTCTAGGCCTTTGCTCAGAAGAGGGGAGGCATGTCTGAGACGTGTTGTTTACCCTCAAGCCTGGGAAAGGCGGATGGCCCTCTGGCAGCGGCGACGTCAGGGCCTTTGCCTGTTCTCGGTTTGGGGAATTCTCATTGACCGTAAGAACCTGGAGATTTCCCTCTGTGCAGAAGGCGCCGTGCAGGAGGTCAGGGTAGTTCTTGAGCGTCAAGCTTCATCGTTGCCCACTTGGGTACTTTCTGACAGTTACAAGTAAGGGTGGGCGTGAGCTGCGGTGGGCAAGAAAGGAAGTCCACGCATGCGCGCCCACCTGAGCCAAAGGCTTTCCGTCTTCTCCTCCCCAAGCAGATGCTGTCGCCGCACTTGAAATATGCTGTTTTGGTTATGAACTGAATTGCTTTTCATGCTTTAAAAAGGGTTTGGGCAGCCTCTGAACCTGTCGCGATAAAGGCTTGGCCTTCCAGCCCGTGTTCTTCAGTAGCAAGTCCTCATAGAACTGCTTCATTGAGCCAAAGGAGTGGGTCAGGGAGACCTCCTACCCCCAAGACCACTGTCAAAAACCCCAAGGGCTGACGGGGTCACTCAGCATGGGGGATTTGTCTGCACCGTTCTGAACGCTGGTGACCGATCCTGAGCAGAGTTGCCGCCCCTCAGCTTGTACGCTGCTGCTGTGGTGGGCGGCGTTTACAAACAGGTGCCTTTAGATTGAAACCCAGTGCGGGAAGTGGCCTGGAGGGGGAGAGGTGGAGGAAGATCCACGCTACTGGAAGGAAAAAAGTCACCTAGCTACACAGCTGAGCAATTGACCAGGCAAGAAGAGTTTTCCTGATTAGATGCCAACATCTGCTGGGTTGGCCGTTGCTCTGGGCAGGAAATACAGCCCCCCTGAAAGAACAGAACGAGCTCTAGATAGAGCCTAAGGTAGCCGAGTATCCCCTGAGGGTCCCGCCTGGGAATGAGTTCATAAGAGCATCGCCTTCCAGCTTTTTTGCTTGCTCTGCTCTCTTTGGGCGGGACATTCTCCACCCATAGATCTTTGGGGTGGTCTCTGCCAGAGTCAGCTTCTCACTGCTCACCCACTACCCACATTCTCTCTCAGCCTAAGTGAGCACACTCATTCTTTTAGCGGTGGCAACACTGGCTTCTAGCAAGCCATAGTCCCGCGCTGTGTGAAAGGACTCCATCCTATGTCACTTGGGTGTCCTTGCCTCATTCTCCAGTCTTTGTCAAAGTTCTGGTGTTGGGAGCACTGTGGTCTACCACTCGTTCATTTAAAGACCTTTCCAAACAAGTTGGGAGCACTTATCTTAGTATCCCTGACCCACTCCTTTGGCTAGGAGGATGGGTGGAAGACGTTCAGGGCTGGCTAGATCCGCTTCTCCTCCGAAATTCAGGCTCCAGACCGTTGTGTATCTGACTCTTGGACCTGGGCTGGTGTGGTCAGCAGGGCGGCCCTGCCCGCCACGTCTCCACACCATTGCAGCCGTTTGGTGGTCAGTGCTATTGATCTCACGGCCAAGAGCCAGGGCAAGTTGGCGAGTTAAGAAAAAGACTTCTATCCTCAGAGGAATGGGAAAGGACAAGGACCGAGAACTTGCTTTTGAGTGCCTGCTCCTAGCAGAACGGGCCTCCACAAGTAGCAGACAGACATTCCAGCTACTGTCTGAGAAACCTTGCTCACCTGTCCTTCCCTAGACAAGGTCCCCTGCTGTCGAGACCAGCCGGCGTTAGATTAGCATGTGAGATTGGCATGACTCTTTTTTTTTTTTTTTTTAAAGAATTACTTTTGTTTTTAAACTTTTATTTATTTATTTATTTATTTATTTAATTTTGACCAGAGAGGGGGGATGAGAGAGAGAGAAACTGAGAAAGCAAGCCGCCAGCTCTGGGACTGGAACCACGGTCGGCCATGTGGGAGTCCAGCACCCTTAACCACCATGCCACCTGTCGGCCCCAAAATTGGCATGACTCTTGATATTCTTATGACTTAAAAGGAGCTGGAGTTGTCCTCCTGCAAAGCCCATTTTTGCTTCCCTTCGTTGTCATGTTGGTCTGGCTCCCTGTGGGCTGGTCCTGTGGGTGTTCAGGTCACACAATAGTTCCAGATGAGAGCCTGAAATGCCCAGCCAGAGTGCTTGTCTCAGCTAGCAACTCCTGAGAAGAAGTAGACAGGAGGGGTTGGTCCTGACAGCAGCTCCCGGTAGGTTTTGAAGGATAATGCCAAAAAAGAAAAGAGAAGGAAAATCCTAAATAAATAAATAAATAAATAAATAAAGTGCATCCCAACTCTTCTGAGAACTCAATAAAACAATCACATCAAATATGAAGAGGCATAAATCTTGTGTCTGCACAGGTAACCTACTCAATTGCTTTTATTATCGCGCAGGCTGCCTCCATTTATTACCGTCCACGGCTTGGGCCAAGGAGGCTGCGTGGAGGGTGGTCTCCAGTGCAATCCTACACCCCGAGAGGCAACAATCAGCCCATACAGCCGGGGATTTCGATGGGAGCCCAGGAAGGGCCCATCTGTCTGCATGAAAACCAATCAATAACTCTGTAACCAGAGCCCTTGTCACAGGGAAATGGACAACACAACAGTTCAATAGAGGGGCCACCCGGGGAATTAGCCAAGTGGAGATGGGGCCAGGCAGGAGTAGCCCCCAGAGAAGGGAAACAGGGGTGCTTGCAGGAGAGCTCAGGAAGGGAGTTGGAACGTGGCAGAAGAGACCAATAGGTTCATGTTCACCTTGGTGCTGGGGAGTGGGCAGGGACAGCGTACAAAGCAGACCCAGGAAAGAAGGGCAGGTTGGAAGTTGGGGTGGTAGGGAGCATGTGTTTTGGAGGGCAGGTGGGGAATGGGCTTGGTCTGGTGTAGACAGGCTGGCTGATTGTGTGTGTGTTGGTATGTGTGTGTGGACCAGAGTATTACAGCTTCTAGAGAACAAGTAGGAGCGGCAGTAACTGGTACGTAGGATTAATAACACACCCCTCCCAACCGTCTGCACTCTGAAGATGCAGCTTCCTGAGAGCCCACATGGGATGGGGCTCCTGCTTCCCAGTCTCAGCAGAACTGCCGAAGGAGCACCTTAACCCAGGGGCCCGTTGTCTCTTCTAGATTCTTAGGTCTCTGACCCTGGCCACTCTGCAGCTTGGGCTCTTAAAGCTCAGGTCTGTGCCGAGCCCCTCCTTGTTGCCACCTGGAGTTGGAGTTCTTATACTGAAAGGACATGTACATGCTGGAAAGAATTCCCTTTTCACGTCCTGTTCTTTAGGAGAAGACAGTAGAGGTTGCTTCTGTGATCGACCAGTTTTCTAAATCCCTGCTGTTTCTCCTCATGGCTTCCCTCCAAGCCAGGTGTCTAGAGCTCACATTCTTTCTTATTTTTCTTAAAAAAGAATGATTAATTTAATTAAATTAATTAATTTATTTTAAAATTTGCTACAGGGCTCATGTACTCACCAGGGAGAGACAGAGAGGGAGAGAGAGAGAGAGAGAGAAAAAAAAAAAAAAAAAAAAAAACAAGCTGCCAGGATGTCTGGGACTTGAACCGTGGTTGACCATGTGGGAGTCTAGCACCTTAACTACAACGCCACCTGCTGACTCCCAGAGCTCAGATTCTTGCAGGGAAGCAGCTGCAGGTGCATCTATGCCCAATGCAGCTTCCCTGGCTGTGGGGTATGTCAGAGAAGGGGGAAGGGCTCCTGACAGTTGAGGAGTAGCAAATAGTATTTCATGACCAATGCTCAAATAGCAGGTAAAATATTAGACCGGTGAAAAATTAAACCACCTTGTGTTTATCTCTACCCCTGAACTACTGGACGAACTTGGTTTCTCCTGCTGAGCAGGTTATTCGTTTCATGCTAGAAAGTTGCAACCTGAATATAATCATCTAGTTGATTCTAGGGGGCTTCCAAAAGTTTGTGGGAAAATATAATTGAAGTATGAGTTTACTTTAATGCAAAAATTTTTAAATCCATGCATAGTTTTTTTCTATAATATTAATTTTCTTTTAAAAATAATTATTTAATTTTATTTATTATTATTATTATTATTATTTAATTTGACCAGAGAAAGACAGGGAGAAAGAGGAAATGTGAGAGCAAGCTGCCAGGTCTGGGACATGAACTGTGGTTGGCCATGTGAGAGTCCAGTGCCATAGCCACTATGCCACCTGCTGGCCCAATAATATTCATTTTCTATGAACTTTCTGAAGCCCCCTCACAAGCGTAGAAGTTGCCATCTCCTGCATTTGCGAATCTGTTTGTGTTCGTGTGTGCCATCTATGACTGCTCTTAGACAGAAGGGCTCTGAGGCCCAGAGGAGAAGGGGGAAGGCCCACAGCACATGACCTGCAGCCACAGACAAAGGCTATGTTTGGGTCCATCTGGTCAACCAGCAAGACAGTCATTGGGTCATTGGGTCATTATGCAGCAACAAGGCTGGGCTGAAGCTTCCTTACATCCTAATTTGGGCAAATCGGGGCTAACTTTTTCTTCAATTATTATTTTCATCATAATATGTTAGTCCATTTAGCCTCCAATAGAGGAGCTTTGCTAGAGCAATGCCACCTTGGTGACAGAGAGCTCTGTGACTAGATGACCGTTCTTGCTTTGACACTTGAGTCCCAGCTCAGTTGGCGGGCTAGCTAGGGACCAACTGCAGAAGCAGCCAAGAAGATGCTCTTCCCAGCATACCCCTCCACGCCCCTTCCTCCAGAGCTGGGCTCCAGCAACCCACAAGCCAGGTCCCCCAGCAGGAGGCATGGCAGCAGCACTGGGTCACCATAGTGGGCAGAGCACCAGGTCCAGCCCCAAATCCTTCCCTAGTAGCCCAGGTGTGGGGAAATAAGGAAGAGGCTATGGGTGAGAAACGCATGGCCGGCCACTAGAGAAGGCCTGGGGTCTAGGCAGGGCATGATGGCAGAGGCTGAGGCCTCGAGGCCCCCTAAGGAGGGCTGGGCACAGGGCAGCTATGGGAGTAAGGGAAAAAGGGGAGATGGCCTGGCCTTGGGGGAGAAGGAACAGGCCCCCACTTATAGACCAAGAACTCTCAGGTAAGGAAGGAAGCTGTGTGGGAGAGGGAGACAGGAGAGGCCGTAGACCCAAGCTCCTCTCATAGTTCACCCTCAATAGCCACAACTGGCCCCTTCCCTTTGTTTTTATGAGATAATATAATGAGAAGATATGCTGTATTTCGAGCCAGGCTGGGGGTGGGGTAGGGACAGGAGGGAGACAGCCAGGTGGCATTCCATCCCAGAGAGGCTCAGGTGTAGTCGAGGTGCTGGGGGAAGGAAGGTCGAGGCCGGTGTTTGCCAAGGACAGTGATGGAGATGGCACGTGGCTACAAGAGTCATGGGCACAAATGTGTCAGGGCCCTGGCAGGGAGGGTACAGGGGGAGGCCACAGAAGACGAGACAAAAAGTGGTATGAATCTGCACACAGGAACTGGAGCACCTGGCCCGGCCAGCGGGCATCGACTCTTAAGAACTCTCTGCTGGCCAAATAAAGCCCAGTTTTGGGCCTGATTCCGTTCGTGGGCCAGCGGTCGTTCCTGGTCTCTGTAACTAACGCCCCGACTCTGTTGCTCAGGCCTGAGCAGGGACCTCTGGGCCAGAGGGTGGGGCGTGGGTGGGAAGGGCCAGAGGGTGAGGCTGAGAGTGAGGGGAGCTGCTTATCCAGTTAGGGGTCTTTGGTAGCCTGCAAGGTCTTGGGTGTAGTTGGCGGGCCGCCAGCGCTCCAGGCTTGTGGTGGGAGGGCCAGCCGGGAGCGGAGTGGGGGGCAAGCTTCTGAGGAGAAGGTGGAGCAAAGCAGGTGGCACAGACGGCAGAGTCACAGGGCCGGGAGTGGTGTGGTCCGCTCTGAGAGGGAGCCGCAGAGCGTGTGGCGGAGGCACGGCCACCTGTCCCTGAGCACACTGCAAGGCAGGCCGGCAGTGCTGTGGGCTGCTGCAGTGCAGTTGCTCCTGCCTGGTCCTCGGGCCGGCCAGAGAGGGGAGAGTGGGATAGAGACCAAGAGGAAGGGAGGGGGATCTCTGCTCCCTGGGGGGTTCCAGACTGCAGCCCCCGCCACCAGGAGCCTTTGGTCCCTGTGCTTTAGACTTCCTCCTCCACCTGCCTCCGTCCTGCCCGAACTGCAGTGATCTGCTGCAGCTCAGGGGAGAGAACGCCAGAGCACGCGGCAGCTCCTGGCAGGGCTGCGAGGCTGGCAGTGGGCTGGAAGGGGAACTGTATTCACCTTGCAGGCACAGGAGAATGGAGAGGGCAGAGAGGGGAGACGGGAGGAGCAGAGGGGGGAACAGAAGCGGCCCCAGAGCTTGAGCAAACAGGAGCCACTCAGCTCCCCCCCCCCCACCCCACCCCCGATCCTGACACTCCCCTGGCCCAGGGTCTGTGCAGGCCCAGTTGCTTAACCGGGACCTGGCAGGCCGGTGAAGGAGGCTTCAGGAGACCAGGAGCCTTGTGGGCGGCATGTAGCTGGACAGGCTGCAGTGGTGGTCAGGAGGAGACCCTCATTCTGCCCCTTTCCCGGCCCGAGAAAGAGAAGTCGGTGAGTGTGTCAGGGGCCTCTCGGGGCTCCCCTTTGGGCTGGCGGAACCTAGCCAAGCCCGCTGTCCTGCCCTGGAAAGCCGTCTGAATGGCCCTAGCACTGCAGGGAGCTCTTGAAAGGAGTCAGTGTCCCGTTTTCCTTGTTGTTTGCTACAGGGTGCATGTGCTCGCTAGAGGGAGAGAACGGAGAAGAAAGCATCTCCCAGGGGGCACGGCCGTGCCGCAGTCCCTTCTCCTCCACTCTCTTCTTAGGATGTTGGCATGAACACATATGTGCTTGGTGGGTTTCTCATACCACAAGGGGACTGGGACTGTGCAGTTGGCCCTGTGGGATCCAGCCACCTTAACCACCGTGCCTCCTGGCTGGCCAGGAGTGAGTCAGCTTTGTCAAACTGGGAGCTGGTGGCTTGTTCTTCAGAAGGTTCCAGGCTGAATGGGTTGTTTGGTCCCAGAACTGAAGTCCCTGGGAGGGCTTGGCCATCGCCCGTAGAGCGTTGACTAATGTTCAGAGCTCAGGATGAATGGACAGGCGCTGTCCTGGTGGGTGAGGGGACGGCCCTCAGGTGCACACACATGTCTGCGGCTGCGCACTTGTGAGCAGTGTGTGTTTGCTCCACTGGAGGTGAGCATGTCCGGTGTGTGCGCTGGCCCCGGTGCGGGTGTGTAATACCATACTGGGCCAGTTGGTAGCAGTTGCTTCATTTTGTGTCGTCTGACATCCTTAAAAGTAGCATGTCCCGCTCAGGTAGGGACAAGTAGGGACAAAGGCCAAGGTGTTATCTCCCTTTGCCATCTGCAGAGGGGGTGCTGCCCCCCAGTCCCTGTCCCTTCCTCCTCCTCCCCACTCCTCCTCATCACTCTGGTGATCTGGTTTGGCTGAGGAGCCCAATCTCGGTAGCGAAGAGAATCCGATGAGATAAGGAAGGCCATCCCTCCTCGAGGGACCTGGAGCGGTTTCGGTTTCACACTCTCTGCTCCCCTCCTCTAAGGAGCTGACACAGGCGGGTGGCCTTCCGAGGGACTGACTGGTTGTGACTGGCCTCTGGGAGAGCCAGGGGAAGGAGGACTACCAGGGGTTGGGACTTGGCGTCCTGACACTGTGGGCCCAGGAGGGAATGCCCAACAGGGCCCTGGGTGAGAGAGACACGGCAGGGGACAGGAAGAGAGAAGTGAGACCAGATGGTCGACACTGACCAGCCCAGCTAAAGGCTGTGTCTGGCCACAGAACGGGACTTGGGGGAGAAGGGTGGGCATTTATTTATTTATTTATTTATTTTAGGCTCCTGCCTCCCCACCCAGCACATGGACATTTTCCCCTAAAAGGCTCAGAGGACCGGCTAACTCCCTGCCCTGGTGAGACGGTCCAGAGGTGGTTCAGATCCCTTAGGAAATGACCTCCCAGGGCCAGTACAAAAAAAGTTGAGGGAAATTCATTTCATGGCCAGTGGCTGCTTAGAAAAGGCGATTCCAGCATACGAATGTGATAAATGTTAACTGAGCATTAATCGCATTAAAGAGGGCCCTATAAACTTTTCATTTCTAATTAAATTCGTCCAGTGATGCTGCCCAAGCGAGTACTCTGGGTCTTTGTTTATGTGGAAAATTAAAATGCAAATACAATGGGATTTATTTCCAGGAGTGGAGTGATGGGCCGGCCTCTCTGGTTACTGATCTTCAGGCCTGATAGGCCAGGTAACGGCTTCTTTGGAGGTGCTACCCCGGGCGATAGATACCTGTGAGAGGGGAGAGGCCAGAGTTCAAGGTCAAAAGGAGTCAGAAATGGGGACCAGCAGTTAGCGTAATGGCTGTGTCGCTGGACTCCCATGTAGTCGACCGCAGTTCGGGTCCTGGACCTGGTGGCTTAAACTCACGCCAGGCGCTTGTGTGCGTGCCCAAGATCCCGAGAGGAGAATGGAGGAGAAGGGATTGGAGCGTGGCCATCCCTCCCTAGGGGGTGATTTCTCACTTTCTGTCTCTCTGTCTCTCTCTGTCTTTCCGGCAAGCGCAAGCACCCTATAGCAAGACCTCTCAAAAAAATTAAAAAATAGAAATAAGGAGTCAGAAATGGAAGGAAGGTGGAGAAAGAATTGAAGAGCAGGAGAAAAGGTAGTAGATGACCAGGAATGTGGGGAGACCTTGTCTTGGCTTCCCATCTCCCTCCCGACCAACTCGCACCTCTAGGAGAATGGACCCCCAATGCCTCACTTGTGGATATTACCACCGGGAGCCTCCTCTGCAGCGCTGAGATGAAGAGCTGTGTGGAAGGGAGGATTTCAAGAAAGCAGCCCTGCCAGGCATATGTTAGCCTGGTCCTGGCTGCGTGGCCGTTGGCAGGGAGGGTCCACAGCCTGGATTTCTTTCCAGCAGTTGGAGGGTCAGCTGTTGTCCACATCCCCATTTCACTGGGCTCTTCCTGCCAGCGCCGAGCACCATTGACATGGGGCAGTGGAGCATAGACGCGCAGGCTGAGGAGGACAGCGTGCACGCACGCCGGCACGCACGCAGCCTGCTCGCCGGTGGAGCCAGCTGCTTATACGAATAAACAAATGTCCCTTTACAGAGAGTCCTTTAGCGCCATGATCCCGTTGGCAACCCTAAATGCAGTTGAATGGAACTATCTAACGTTCATATTTACTAAAACGTAAGTTAAATCGAGGGGAGAGAAAACCTGGGTAAGAAAAACCATTTGGGTATATCAATTAGAGACAGTGAAAGATCGCTGTGCTGCTCCATGGATAAGGAAGTTGTAAATAGCATTAAAAAGTAGAGAGAGAAAAAAATGCAGGTAAGAGAGACGATGAAGTGTGGAACCCTAAATCACAAACAGGGGTGCACACACAAAGGCACAAACCAGATTTACTCCAAGCTTTGCGAAATCTACAGCTTGGACTGGCGATCCGTAGACATTCTTAGGCCAGGATCTGGAGAGCATCGGTGTGGAGAGGGTATCAGTGGTGCCGCGGGCGGGCTGCTCTCTGTGCCGGCCACCGGTGGAACCCCACTAGGCACGGTTCTGATGGGGTACCATTCTGGAGACAGTCAAGGATTCAGGCATATGAGGTTTTCAAAGGTCTTTAAGCACACGAGTCTCTAGCGAGCTGGATGCAGGTTCGAATAGATCTCCAAGGGAGCAGCCCATTCCCAGAACGGCATCCGCTCGACTGGTTCTGTCGACGAGCTGCTCCTCCTGCCCTCTGTAGTCTGTTTTATTCCGGATCCTTCTTTTCTTCTTTAGTGCTCACTTATATCTCTTGGAAATGCTTGAGCACTTGCTGACAAACAGGTTAGTGGCTATGGCAACTTCCAAACATCTGGATGAAAACCAGAAACTGTAGTCAATCATCTATAAAAGGTGGTCAATACGATGCCGAAGATGCGGCGATTCAGAAACGGCCACATCATTGATTGAATTTCCCAGTTTTTATCCAGGCGTGGAATCAGCATGCTGGGAAGCACCTGTTTGGGAGAGCGCTGTTCTAGGAAATGAAGTGTTAGGAAACATCTTTGGTGCGTTTGGGTCTGATTTCTGATTTGAAGGGAGGCTGGGAACAAGCAGAGGGTTGGGCAGCCGTTAGTAACAGAATCTGCACAGCTGATGGGCACTCTCCTTCCCCTAAATGTTGACCAGGAGGGCAGACCACGTGTCCAAATAAGCCCAAGCTGTCTGGCGGGCTTGGTTTCTATGAGGGAGTCTACTTTGCTACCTTGAGAATATCAGGTTCTTAATAGCATGGCTTTTTGTTCACTTATTCTTTCATTCATCCATTCAGAAAACCTTTGCTGAGCACCTACTACGTGCCAGGCAATTTCACATAAAACTACACAACATAGCACAAGCAAGTGGGCTCTGGAGAGAGGCTGCCCAGAGTTGAGAACCAGCTTCCCTACTCACTGGCCATGTGGTTACGGGTCAGTCTCCTATCTCCTCTGGACCTCGGTTTCCTCACTCAGACAAGAGGATTTCAACAACTTGGTGGAAGACTAGGATTAAAGTTTACTGGGGCCATCAGGTGGAGTGGTGGTTAAGGCACTGGACTCCCACATGGCCGACCACAGTTTGAGTCCCAGACCTGGTGGCTTGCTTTCTCACTGTCATTCTCTCTCTCTGTCTCCCTCTGGTCAAATTGAATAATAATAATAATAAATAATATTAAATATATATTTTTTAAGTATGAGCTTATTTTGGAGCAAAAGAAATGTAAAATCCATGAATAGTTTTTTTATAATATGTATTTTCCATGAACTTTTTGAAGCCCTCTCATATAATATGGGGATAATCATGTAGCTGTCTCATCAGTTTTTGTGAAAGTTAAATGAGTTCATCCACACAAGCCTTCTTGCAATTGTAGATGGCAGGGCTGGCCCTACGGCCTGGAAGTTAAGGGAGCTGGATCCCACATGGTCAACTCTGTGGATAAAATCTCAGCTCTGCTGGCTTAAAAAACATGCCAGATGCATGTGCGTGTGCATGCCCCAGATCCTGGCAGGATGGGGAAGTGGAGGCGCCGGGATTGCTGTGTGACCACACCCTATTGGAGAGCACATCTCCCTCTCCCTCTCTTTCTATCTCTCTGTATTTCTCGGTGAGTGCACATGCTCTTTCCAGCAAATTTGAAAGAAAGACTTGCACCTGGACGATATTAAGTGCTCAATAAATGTTCCTTATTATTATTATGGTAATAATGAAGTTTGTATCTCTTGTTATGTGTCTATGCCCATATGAGGGCATAAACACTGACTCTTTGAAATAAAAACATTTTGAAGATGGGGCCAGCAGGTGGCATGATGGTTAAGGCACTGGACTCCCACATGGCTGACTATAGTTTGAGACCTGGACCTAGCAACTTGCTTTCTCACTTCCCTTCTCTCTCTCTTTCTGCCTCTCTCTGGTGAATGCATGTGCACTATAGCAAACAAAATAATAATAATAATAAATAAATAATAATTTTTAAAAAGTCTCCAAAGAGCCAAAAGGATATTTTGGGTACAGGACTGTGGGTCATGATGTTGGTGAGAAGTATAGTCCCCTGTGGGCCCAGCAGGATTTAGGAAGGGGACTTGCTCTGTGTATTTCCAGGAAAAAAAAAAAACAAAAAAAAACAAACCCTCTATGACTCAGTACTGAACAGAAGCAGTCAGGTGACAGTCCCCTTTGTCCACTCTGAGAGCCCAGCCTCTGTGGATGTGTGTACGCACGTGTGCACACGTGTGTACACTTCACAAAACTGCGCACGCTTTCTCTGGAATCAGTCTGCTATTGCTTGAGGAGTTGAAGGTTGGCATTTTCCGGGCTTCATGGCATTTTCATGGGTTGTGGTGCTTTGCATTTTGTGTTTTTTTTTTTAAAGACAAAATGAAACGGTAGTAGGAAAGAAACCTTTGTTTGATGGGTTTGAAGGGTTCCTCTGATTCTTAAATGTCATAGACGGGAGAGGGAAGGGAGGTAAACAGAAAGAGGAGGGGAAAAGAGGAGGAAAAAATGGAGATAAGACAAAGAATGAGGACAGAGGAGAGGGAGAAACGAGTAAAATTTTGACAAATTCAAACCACATCCATCCACTATGGTGCCACATATCCGAATATTCCAGGGCGGCATGGCAGTTTGATCATCATTGCAGTCATTTCCATTTTAAAAATTACTAACTTAATAATTTTAATAATTAATGAATTATTTTAATTCGCCAGAGAGAGAGAGAGAAAGTGAGAAAGCGGGCCACCAGGTCCAGGGCTTAAATTGCGGTCTGCCATGTGGGAGTCCAGCGCCCTAACCACCACGTCACCTATCAGCCCCAGGGGAAAACGATTTTAAGAAAAAGTTACAGGGATAATTCTTTGTGGACTTAATTTCCTTGGTGCAGTGGCTCAAAGTAACTAGACAACTACAAAGTCTACCGACTCCGTGACCAACAAGAGCAAAATGAAAACCAAAGTTCCCCAAACCCATAGTGATATGTCTCCTATTTTTATGAGAAGTCCCAAGAGATGAAGCTGAGGTCCAATCTCATTCTTTTTTTCATTTTTCCTGTTAATGACTTTCAAAAAAATTTTAAATTTAGACTCATCACCCAATATTTCTCTCTTCTTTAGCCTCATTTCATTTCCAAGCCTGGCAATCACTTGATCCACACAGGTTTTGTTTTTCATTCCATTTCTTGCCTCAACTTCTCCCTGATTATGGTTTATGGTTAGATTACCAAGTCAGCTCATTAGACACCCAAATGCCCTTACAGACACTTACCTATGTCTTTCTGACTCCTTCCTTAGTGTTCATAAACTGTTTTTAAAGAATTACTTTATTTAACTTTTTAATTTACTTACTTATTTTAGTTTGACCAGAGAGGGACAGGGTGAGAGTGAGAGCAAGAGAGAGAGAGACAGTGAGAAAGCAAGCCATCAGGTCCAGGACTTGAAGCACGGTCGGCCATGTGGGAGTCTAGCGCCCTTAATCACCACGCCACCTGTGGCCCCAGTCTTCAAAAACTTTTAAAAGTTTATTTATTTGTTTCTTCCATGAGCAAGAAAGACAAAAAGACCTCATCTTTAACAGGGTCCTGACACAGTGAGCCCTCAGCCAGCCCCAGAGCAGGGGTAGGCATGTGCCCGCATACTCAGGGAGGGCTTCAGACTTGAAGCTGGAACCTCCCCACTTGCGATGGATTATCTCACAGAGTGTCGCATTTCACCACTGTGCCACCATTTGGTCCCTTTTCTCACATTGAATACCAAGATTTTACTTGTCTTTATGTGTAACTATTAGCTGGTAAAAGTCCTGATTTTTGGAATTAGAAAGTAACCTTTTTCTATTGCCAGAGAGCACATGTATTCACTGAGAGAGAAAGAAAACGAGAGAACCCTCCAATGGGACATGGACATGCTGCAATCTTTTTTCTTTCATTTGTCCATTGGTCAGAATTATGGGTGCACACGCGTGCATGCGCACACACACACACAGCCAGAGTATTCTTCAAGCTGTCATGGCCAGGAATCGAACCATAGTCATCCACGTGGGATTTGGCTCCTAATGCTTAACCACTGCACTTTGGGGCCAGCCCATAAAGTAAAATTTAAATTTTTATCTTTATTTATTTAGAGAGATTTTTTTCTATAGGGTGCTTGCACTTGCTGGAGAGACAGAGAGAGGCAGAAAGACAGAAAGTAAGAAATCACCCCTTGGGAGAATGGCCATGCTGCAATCCCTTCTTCTCTATTCTCCTCTTGAGATCTTAGGCACACACGCACACACACCCAGCGTGAGTTTTAAGTAACTGGGTCTGGGACTCGAACTGCAGTCGACTACATGGGAGTCCAGCAATGTAACCATTACACCATCTGCTGGTTCCCGAGAAAGTAAAATTTTAAATAGGCTAAATTTGTATCCTAAGACTTCAATCATCCAAAAATTTTAGAAATAATTATTTAATTTCATTTAATTTGTTATTATAATTTAAAAAATTTAACCAGAGAGAGACAGAGACAGAGACAGAGGGAAAGCAAGCCACCAGGTCCAGGACTCAAACCTTAGTCAGCCACGTGAGAGTACAGTGCCTTAACCACAATGCTAACTGCCATCCCTATTAAAATTTTAAAAAAGAATTATTTAATTTTATTTATTTATTATTATTATTTAATTTTTGCTATAGGGCATGCAAGTTTACCAGAGAGAGACGAGAGAAAGAGTGAGAAAGCAAGTCGCCAGGTCCTGGACTGTGAGTCGCAGTCAGCCATGTGGAAGTCTAGTGCCCTAACCATTGTGTCACCTGCTGGCCCCCACCCAAATATTTTCTTTCCTAAAGAATTATTTTATTACATTTTGTTTATTCATTCATTTATTTTATTTTGACCAGAGAGAGAAAGAGAGAGAGGGAAAGTTAGAAAGCAAGCCCCAGGTCCAGTACTCAAACCCTGGTTGACCATGTGGGAGCGTCCAGCATCTTAACTACCGCGCCACCTGCTGGTCCCTCCCATCCAAAGATTTTTTAACAAGTGTAAAGCATATATGAGGACTACCGTCTTCCTTTCTGCCTATTAATCACCACAGAGTTGGTGCTGTCCTCTGTCAACCCTAGACCCCCAGTAGTGTTTGAATGGACCAGAAGCCAAAGAGAAAACTACCCCCACCCTGTGCCACTTGCCATACTTTTTGCATTTATCTGCTGAAAACACCCATACACGAACACACAGACACCTTAATTTATCTTAGGATTTTTTTTTTTTTTAGGTTTTTGCCTTAGGGTGTGTGTACTTAGTGGAGAGAGACAGAGAGAGAGAAAGTGACAAATCACCCAACCAGGGTGAGAGGAGGATGACCACACTGCAATCCCTTCTCCTCCATTTTCCTCTTTGGATTTTGGACACATATGCACACATGCCTGGCATGATTTTCAAGCCACCAGGTCCAGGACCTGAACCGTGGTTGGCCATGCAGGAGCCCAGTGCCTTAACCTCCACACCACCTTCTGACCCCTTGTCTTAGGAGTTTATGTACTTTAGCACACAGATATGCGTGTGTTTGTACATATGCATATGGTAGTCTGATGCCTCTGCACTCAGTGAGTCTGTATGTTCATCGTCATCATCATAGCTAACAGTGCTTACGAGGTAGGAGCTATGATAAATACGTTACATTTATTAATTGATTTAAGCTTCACAAACAACCCCATAGGGCTTTATCGGTTGTTTACCAATGAGGTTACCAGAGTACAGAGAAATTAACCAGCCTCCTCAAGGTCACAGACTAAGCAGCAGAGGTAGGATTTGAACCCATGCAGTACTGGCTCTAAAACCCATGTGTTTATTCACTACACTGTCTTCACATCTATCAGAGGGTATGCAGGCATGGCTAATCTCTTAGGAAGCTCTGTAGATTTTGCAGTCTCATGCCCAGTTGTGTAATCTTCTGTTTACTTGCAAGCTAAGAACAAGACCCTGAGTCCCGGTAGAAGGTCATGCCTAGTGTGTGTGCCTGTGCTCGGCCAGGGTGTATCCACGCCATTGCAGAGCCGCGGCATCCAGGGAGAGTGGGGAGGAGGAAAATGCTGATGGCCAGGCCATAGTGTGGAGAGAACGGGGACTCTGGGAACTAGAGCTCGCGTTGTTATTCCTACTGGGGACGTAACTCCATCCGGCCTCTCCTAGTCTCACCTGGGATGCAGACTCTGGACAGGCACAGGATTGGTCTAGGGGGTTAACGTTCCCACTTGGGCACGTGTAGGGAGGGTGGCACCAGGACTCGTGCAGTGTGGTAAAGTCAGATCTGTTCAGTGGAGCAGGGGCAGCTGGCTTTCAAGAAGACACTTGTCCTGCATTTCTAGAATCTTCCTTCTGGAAAGGAGTTGTGCAAATGACCAGGCCAGAGCAAACTAAAACTTAAAGGATGGGCTCTTTCACCCAAAACCACACCGAGAAGGCAATTAAAGCAATTACTGAATCATACGCCACCACCCGAATCCAACATCATTACTCAACCCACATCACCAAGGAGACACCCATTAACCTAATCTCTGAGACATACATTATGAAAAAAAAAAGATGCTGATATGATCAATGAATGCAATAATTCAAAGCAGAAACACAGACACTGCCACCAAACAATGCTCAAATTCCTCCTACTCAGTGTTTCACAAAGTGCAGTCGCCTCGATACAATACCTCAAAACACCAAACCTTACGCCGGCTGCCAGAGTGTGTCGACACAGTGCCATAGCAGGAACGCAGCACAGTTCCAGACGGCCGTCCCACAGACACACCCTTACACAAAGGCTCAAATCCTGCGGCCATTCGAGCCACAGGAAACATTGCTCAGATTTGCACGGAGACGGAGCCCGCAGTGCAACACGCAGCCCTCCTGGGCTCCCGGCAGAAGCGGCCACAGCTAGTCTATCTCCCCAGCATGGTGCAGCCTGCCGGAAAGCAGCAACGCCATCCCCTTCCTCCAGCAGGTGCATGTGTCCAGACCGTCACCTCCAGTGAGGCCTCCAGGCTCTCGTGGCTAGCAGAGAGTAAACTGTCCCCTGAGCCTGCTTCCTGAGACAGGACAAATCGGCTCTACCCTGGTTGGGGTTTAATAAGACTTCACTGTTACTGAAAACGACGGAACTCCAGGGAAGGACAGGGTGGGGGGTCAGGGAGAGCTCGCCAGGCTGGGGGCAGGAATTCCCCTTCCTTTACTGAGCCCTGCCTTCTTGGCCATTCCGGAGCTGAAGCCCTCTTGCTGGGTGTTCACTGAGTATCGATTCAGTCTGCAAGCAATTTTAATATTTCTTCAGGGACTTTCCAGCAACAGCACAAGTCATTAATTCACCCTCCCAAATTGCTTATTCAATAGCGGGAACATGGCTCCTGAATAAAGTCCCAGAATTTATGTGACTCGCACGAGTCAGGAGGTCAAACAACTGTTATGGAGCGAAGTTAAAAATCCAAATAAAATATTGACACTTTTTTAGGGAGGGGGAGGGGGGAAGCAAAGGTATTTAAAATAGGTTTTTGTTGCAATGCCCCCAGGATAAAGAATGGAAGGAGACTGAAGACAAGTTGGAGTTTATAAAATCAATGGAATTTATTGCACATCTACTTGGCATTTAATAATTCTCTCATTTCCACATTCCCTACCCCCACCGCATCCTGGCCATGGACGGAGAGATACACAGGTATACAAATGTGCATTTGTGCACATCAATACCGAGGCCTGGGCCAGTCTAACCCTGCAGCTGGGGTGTGAGAATCTCACACGCCCTGGGAAGGGAGCGGTGGTGGGTGCGGAGTCTCACTGTGACTTACGTATCTGACAAGAGTGGACATAACTTGGCAGATATTCAGGTAGTATAAATAGTGGATAAATACATCCACTCTTACAAATCTTGGATCAATGCATTGGAGCAGACATGAATATAAAGATACAGTAATCATAGAAATAGGTTCTGAGGACATAGAAACTGAGAAACTAGTCTTGATTTAGTATCATCCTATATCCAGGTACACACTTTGGAAATGATTGGGTTGTCGCAGAAGTCATGGTGTATGTTTCTGTTTTTCTATGCGAAAATGCATCATGACTTTTCCACCGATCCAGTAGATAGATAAATAGATGCCATTTGGAAATCTATGCCCAACTCTACCAGTGCACGTAGAACACACTGAAACCTATAACTACTTGGCCGACACTTGTGTTCGTCTATAACACAACCATGACGCTTATCATCCCGTGGCACTAGGGGATGGTGAGTGTGGTTGGAATCACAGCCACACATGATCTCTGGTAATTGTCTCTATACACGTTAGCTCAGATGTCCAGGTCGTGAAAAGACTGAAGCAAAAATGTGTTTATGGGGGCCAGCAGGTGGCATGGTGGTTAAGGTGCTGGACCCCCACATGATTGAATGCGGTTTGAGTCCCAGACTTGGTGGCTTGCTTTCTCACTCTCCCTCTTTCTCTCACTCTCCCTCTTTCTCTCTCTCTCTCTGGTAAAATGAAATAATAATAATAAATAAAATAAAATAAATACTTCTTTTAAAAAATGTGTTCATGCCCAAATAGTTGATAAGCACACGGCAGTATTAGCATGAAATTTCAGGAGAGGTTGTGTGGTTCAGCCTGCGGATGCTGGAGTCACAGGCCTGGATCTGAAGTCCGGCTCCAGTGCTATCAAGCGTGTGACCTTGGGCAGGTTGCTTACCTTCTCTGTTGTCGCTGAGATAAAATAGAGAGCATGTCTAGCTGATAGATTTGTAGTTAGGATTTGAATGAGAAAATGCACGTACTAACAATGCCTGCTGTACAGTGAACAGTAAATAAACGATAGTCATTACTTTTACTAATAGTACACACGACTCTTCTATTCAAGTGGAGCTGCTTAGAGATTCTATGGCCTTTTCTTCCTTTTCTTTTTAATTTTGCCAGAGGGAGTGTGCACTTGCCAGAGAGAGAGAAAGAGAGGGAAAACGAGAAAGCAACCTCCATGGGGAATGGTCATGTCCCAATCCCTTCTCCTCCACCTTTCCCTCCTTTTGGAATTTTGGGCACACACACACGTCTGGCATGTTTCTCAAGCTGCCAGGTCCAGTACTCGAACTGTGTTGTCAGTCATGTGGGATCCAGCTGCCTTACCACCATGTCACGGGGCTAGCCCTGATCTGACCTTGATGTGACTGAGTTATTCTACCTAATGGTTGGTGGCATAGGTTCTGGAGTGAGATACCGAGATTTAAATGCTGCCTCTGTTCCTTAACAGCTGTGTGACTGTGAGTAAGTTACTTAACCTCTCCGAGCCTCAGCTTCTACATCTGTAGAATAAGGATCGGCCTTCACAGGTGGTCATGAGAATTAAATAATTCATGTAAAGTGCTTAGCACAGTGCCTGCTATATAGCGAGCATGTGTTACCCCCCTTCGTCCCTTAAGATTGTGTTATTGTTATAATTATTAATACTAATATTTATTTACTATTCAAAAATAGTTATTAAGGGGGACCAGCGGGTGGCGTGGTGGTTAAGAGAGCTGGACTCCCACATGGCCGACTGTGGTTCAAGTCCCAGACCTGGAAACTTGCTTTCTCACTTTCCCTCTCTTTCTCTCTCTCACTGTGTCCCCCTCTGGTCAAATGAAAATCAATAAATAAAGTTAAATAAAATAATTCTAAAAAAATAGTTATTAAGTACTCACATGATGCCGAGTACGGCTGCGAGGTGCTAGAAAGAGAGTCGTGAGAATAGTAGATGTGATGTCTGCCCGCGAAGGTTCAGGGTCCAGGGGAGAACTCAGCGTAAACTGAGGAAGCAAGAAGACAGTGTTTATGCTAGACCCCGAGGGGAAAGGGGGGACACAGCTGGGGCGAAGCCAGACTGGGAAAGCCTTAGAAGACCAAGCTGAGGAATTCTGGCTTTATCTTGCTGGCGATAGGGAGCAGTCACAGGGTTTAGCCCCACCCCGTGCTCTTCAGGAGGGGAGGAGAGAGACGATGGCATGGGTTTTGAATACTGAGTGAGCAGGCGAGGGGCGGCCTGGCGGTCACTAGCAGGCCCTGGCCTGCTGCCCCCCAGGTGTGTCTGTCCAGGCTTCCTTCCGCTCACAGAGGCTGGACAGGCGTGTCGCAGGAGACTTGGTTCTAGCAGCACAGCATTCACTCCAGGGGCAGTCCCGGCCTCCGGAGCCTTCCAGGCAGGACAGCTAGGTGAGCAGCTGGTGGAACCCAGCTTTCGTCAGAAGCCCTGACAGACGAGGGCAGGGCCAGTGGCGACAGGAGCCAGTCTGGTCACGCTCTGGGCTTGGCATGCTCTGCAGACTGGTTTCCAAATGGTTAGTTAACCACATTGCCCCTTAATTTTTAGACCTATGCATATCTTGAAGTTAAATCAATCCATATGCTTACCATTCATCATATAAACCATCGCTATTGGCCCCTTGGGCCAGCCCCATGGCCCATCTAGCCTGGTGAATTGTCTCTGGCCTGAGCTCCCAGGTGGAAGGGTTATCTTCCTCAGTGCCAGTCTTAGACGGCTGAGCGGATGCAGAAAAGGCACCTGGTCTCTAAGGAACCCACTGGGAATTCATCACCCTGAAGAGTACCAAAAACGACTTTGAAGTTGTTTTTATTTTTAACCTAAATCTTAGTTTCCACAGAGAAACTGATAGCTTCTTGGATTGTGGTGACTTTGTCCCCTGACTTTGGAGTGAGGATTAACAGATGGAGGGGAATGTGGGCTGAGAGAGTCGGAGCGAGGGACTTTCCTAACTCACTACGGCTTCCTCCCGCAGGGTCTCTCGTATATCAGAAGGGTGATTTTCTCACTCCTTGGCTTAAGCTTTTCAAATTTTATGTACTTATTTAAAAATTATTTTAGTTTGTTCATCATTATTATTTTTTAAATTTTACTAGAAAGAGAGAGGGAGGGAACGTGAGAAAGCAAGCTACAAGGCCCAGGACTCAAAGTGTGGTTGGCCATGTGAGAATCCAGTGCCCCAACCGCCATGCCACCTGCTGGCCCTTCAAATTTTATTTTTTAAAGAATTATTTTTAAAAATTTATTAATTAAAACAAATGCATGAATAAATAAAATTAAATGAATAATAATTTTTTAAAAAGGGACCAGCAGGTGGCGTGGTGGTTGAGGCACTGGACACTCCCACATGGCTGACCAAAGTTTGAATCCTGGACCTGGTGGCTTGCTTTCTCACTTTCTCTCTCTCTCTCTCTCTCTCTCTTTCTGTGTGTCTCTCTCTGGTCAAATTAAAATAAATGAATGAATAAATAAAATAAAAAATATTTTAAAACTATTAATATTTTAATTTTTGCTATAGGGCACATGTGCTTACCGGAGAGAGAAAGTAAAAAAGCAAGCCACCCAGTCTGGGGCTTGAGCTGTGGTCAACCGTGTGGGAGTCCAGAGCCTTAACCATCATACCATCTGCTGACCCCTAGTCTTCTTAAATATTAAAAGAGTTCAGAAATTCTAATTCAAAAGGCCCAAGGGAGGATCCAGGGGTTTGCAAGCACTTTGGGGATTTTAGTACAAGGACTGCAATTTGAGGAAACTCTTCTGCAAGCTTTTTGGTGGGTTTTCATTCCTTGGAGCTCCGTTACGAGTTCTGAGACAAAAGAGGCAGAAGTTCTGGATACCTTTGGGAGGAATGCTGGCAACTCAGAACGGATGTCCTTCTACAGCCGGAATGGAAGGTCCTGCCCACAGCGCTGAGCATGGCCTGACCCTGCACAGAGCCCTGCCTGCCATGTGTTTGGTTGTCCAAACTGAAACCTGGAAGGCTCCCTAGGGAGCATGGGCAAACAGCCCTGCAGTGCGTGAGCCGCAAAGCGGGAGCCTACGGAACGGGGTGGGCGCGAAGTGCCCCTGGGCTGCCAGTGGGAAGACGTGGGCTGGGTGGATGCTGTTTTGTTTGGATTCCTGTGGAGGAGAAAGACAGTTACAGTTTTTCTTTTTTACAATTTTTTCGTGTTGTTTATAAGGCAGAGAGTATGTGTGCTTGCCAGAGAGGGGCAGAGAGAGATAAATCACCCCCCAATGGGGCATGGCCAGGACACAATCCCTTCTCCATTTTTGCCTTCTGTCAAGATGTTGGGCATGCACACACACGCACACTGACTTCTCAAGCTGCCAGGGCCGGGCCCTGCACTGTGCAGGTGGCCATGTGGGATCTGGCTCCCTCAGCCACCACGCCACGGGACAGGCCCTGCACTGTGCAGGTGGCCATGTGGGATCTGGCTCCCTCAGCTACCATGCCATGGGATGGGCTCTCGTTTCAGATTTAAGCTCCCGGGATCTATGGAGAGGATTCTAGTTTCTTAGACGTCTCAGGAATAGAAACCATTTTCAGGAGAAGTAAAAATTTCCTGGATGATCTATGATCTCTCGCTTGAGGTTCTGCTGTGAAAAGTTTCCAGCTGTTTGTGTTGCTGGCTTGCCTCAGGGCCCAGCCAGGGATACGTGCCTTGACACAGTGACACAGGCAGTTCCTGAAGACTTGAACTGAAGCAATTACCTGCATCAGTTGTGCAAGATATCCCCTGCTGAAGCAACTGCGGTTTTGTTCTCCAGAGTGGTCTAGAATACCCAGGCACCTTGAAGTCGCTCGCGGGGCCCCACCCATCACTCGTCTGGTTCAGTGCACACTGGGGCCAACCAGTTCGGAACTACTCTACCGTGGACTTCCTTTGATTTGCCAAATCAAGAGAGGCTTTCCCCACACCAGCTATTCAATATTTTATACAAAGACTGCGACGTGGGCAGTTCTCCCCACGGCGTAAGCTGATTCGTACACGGATGTAACACGTGCTTGTAGATATTTGACTTCTCAAGCAAACCAGTGATAGCAGCCTTGAGGCCAGCTGCTATTTGCCTAGGACATAATTCCGAAGTTAGGAAGGTGGTCTGTTCTAGGAAGCTGGACAAGATGTCACGGGGACGTGCTTGGAGATCCATGTTTCCGTACCGCCAGCAGTGGTTTCAGCTGTCGTCATCCCATTTGCTAGCGAGGGATACTGAGGTTCAGAGAAGCCCCTGACCCTTCATTCCTGGAATACAACAGAACAAGAGACTAGAAGTAGAATCTAGGAGTTTGCACACTGGGATTTGGGGTGTGGATAAGGGTATGGGCCTTGCAGTTAGTCTACCTGCATGCAGATCCCAGATTGTCCATTTACTAAGTAGGTGACCTCGGAACGTGGTAATATGCCTTGTCTGTAAAATGGGTTGTTACGAGGATGAAGAAACCATTTGAAGTGCTTGAACATTGCCTAGCACATTGTCGGTACTCAGTAGACAGTAGGTTTTATTACTGGAGCCTCCATGAACACAGCATTGCTTCTAGAAATCCTTACCAGCCTAGTCCTGGAAGTGCTGCCACCTCATTCCCTCCTAGGTGAGCTTTCTGAGGTCACCTCAATACTAATAGGACCTCTTTTTTGTCTCCATCTCAGGGGAGTTTTTGCACATCATTTATTATCATATAATATAATGCAATATAACATCATACATAACATAACATAATATGATGGGTAGGTTAACTTGGAAACCCTGAGGCGGACCGTGGATGGATGGATAGATGAATAGATACATTTGTACTAAGTATACATACATTATATCATTCTATTGATTTGTAAAAAGTTCCCGGTCTGCCTGGCTGTAATGAGATTTTTGAACTTTGCGTGGCGATCAATGAGAGGAATATTATTGGCCTGGAGAATTGATATACCTGCTCTCAGTGGCTTGTTCTGCTCCCAGGCTGCCCCGGCCCCCCAGGTGTACGATTCCAGCAGACACTTAACCTTTTTTACAGTGTCATCAGGCTAAAAGGAATCTAATAGTGACACAGGACTTGTGCTCAGCACTCTGCCACTATTGCTTTCCTGTCACAAATAATTTATAGCCTTCTATTTCCATCCCTGAGCCTGCACCCCAGCCCTGCCTCCTGCTTTCCCCCAGCTCCCAGGAATCGATACACTCCCAGAGCCACAGTGGGACTGCAGGGTGCAAGGAGACAGACAGACAGACAAAGACAGGGTGATGGAGAGAGGGACAAAGAGGACGGAGAATGAAACCCAGGTGGGCATGAGAGAAGGAGGAGAGAGCAGAAGCCGCGGCAGGGCCCCTAGTGCTCTCCTAGGGGCTGAGAGCGTCTCTGAGTGTAACCAGCTGCTAACTGGAGACTCATGGATGACTGTCATTCTAACTCACAGAGCCCAGGAGACTGGAGCTCCAAGTTGGTGGGAGGTGGAGGCCTTCCGGAATGTAACCGGAAATGGAGTGACTTCACCACCTCCCTCGTTCTCCTTTGCTCTGAAGCCCTGGCATCTCTTGGGTCTTCTGTGGACCTTTCTCAGGGCCCTCAGGTGGAGTTTGATCCGGTCTCTAATCTATCTTTCTGAGAGTCCAGTGCAACCTCTTTTGGGGTCTGGCTGTGACCTCTGCTGCTGTGTCTTCTTAGGGCTCCCCTGGGTCTCAGGAGCACCTGCATTGACCAAGCTGGGGCATACTGGGTGAGGAGCTCGGGTGCACCTGGGTGGGCCCTAAACTGAAAGCAGCCCAGTCTAGGAGTCACCCACAGGAAGCGGACTCACAGTCATCATTATTATTATAGCTGGCATTTATCGGGCCAGCCTGCACACTGGTCACTCTTACATGGATTCTCCTGCTTCGTCCTCACCACGGGCCTACGAAGTGCATAGTAGTATTACCTTATTTTACAGAGGAAGGAATGAGAAACTGCCACAGGGTTCACAGGCAGTAACAGAGCTGGGATTCAGACTCCGACAGACGGAGCCCAGAGCCTGACTCTCGCTCCCCCTGCTCTGCTCACAACCCAGCGAGCGTGCGAGGCTCTCGGCGCCTGAAGTGCCCATGCTGGGCCCAGGCCAGGCCTTTGCAGGAAAGGGTGAACTCAGAAATGGCTGAGGAGAAAGAGCACGCAGTAGAGGAAAGCAACCTGGGAAGAGAAGTGGAGTGGGACCCTGGGCCGCGCAGGCTGTCTATGAGGGACAAGCGGCACCTCCCAGCTCCGGGTCCTGACTACACCCTTAAGGATCCATATCTGGGGACTCAACCTTCTGGGTCAAGCCTGCCTGGGGCCATGGAGGACATGGACATGTCTGGCTGTCTTGTGGAAACAAACATAACAAAGACTTGGAGAAGGGGGAATATGGAATCGTATCAGGCCGGCATCCTAAACAACTGCGTCGCTTCGTCCTTTAACTCTCTCTCCTATATATGTAAATTATTTTAACTTTATTTATTTACTTATTCTTTTTAAAAAAAGTTTGGCCAGAGAGGGACAGAGTGAGACAGAAAGAGAGAAAGTGAGAAAGCAAGTCGCCAGGTCTGGGACTCGAACCGCAGACTGCCATGTGGGAGTCCAGCGCCCTTAACCACCATACCACCTGCCGGCCCCAACTCCTAGTATATTGCCATGAGGTGTCAGATCATTACAGGGGACTCAGGAGGGCACAGGATGACCAAAAGGCTTCCACAGTCCCAGGTCTCCAGTTCCCTGAGGTCACCTGTGGGACTGGCTGTGCCCGCTGCCTGAGCCATGGGTGGACACCGGACCACGACTGCGCTCCTCTCCCACGCACCTCCACGCTGCTGTCAGGGAGTAGTGATTTCCATCACTGCTGCCTCAGCGTGTCTGCACCAGCGCCCCAGGGTCAGGGCTCTTGGTAACAAAGACAGAAACTCCTCAAGTCCTTCCGGTTCTCTCTCTCCCCTGGCCCCAGCCCGGAGGTTCCCTTAGTCCAGCCCATCAGGCCTCACACCAGACAGACCCCCTGCCGGCCCTCGGAGACCCCAGAAGCATTTGCTACAGTGAATGGGGAGCAGCTGGTCTGAGCTGCTCAGCATTCTGGACTCTTCTTGTGGATGAGTCTGCACTGCCCTGAGCCACTGCCTGATCTTTCCCACTGTGTGAGCACCCGGCCTTCCCCTGCCGCCCCCCCACCCTTGGAAGGGGTGACCTTACCTTCTGCTTTGCTGAAAGATCAGGCCGTAAAACCCCTCTGAAGCTGTGGCTACCTGAAAACACGCCATCTCTGGCTCACTGCTCCCCTCTCTTCCCCGTCCCGTCCTCTCCTTGGTCCGCCTGCTCTCAGCCATCGAGTCTCTGACAGCTCAGCCTGGCCCTCTCTGCTGGTTCTCCCTCCTCAGCCTACAAGCCGTCCAGCCGTTTCCTAGCTAAAATGCCTTCTGCCCGCCCAGCTGCCAGTTCCACCCTCCGACTCCACACGTCCTCTCCTGTCCGTTTCTGCAAGCTTCGAAAGCCAACAGTCTCCCTTTGCCGCCTTCCTTTCTTCCCTGTTCACCCCCTAACCTCATTCTCTCTGGCTCATGTTCCAGACGCTTGCCCTGAGGTCCCTGGTGTCTGCCCAGATCCCCAGTCTGTGCCTCTTATCGTCCACAATTCCCTTCAGTCTTCGTGTTGCTATTGGCAGTAGATGATGTTTTCCTGGAAACGTTGTTCTCCATCCACGTAGGTGAAGCCCTCTGCCCTAGTTCTGCCACTTTCTGTGAGACCAGTTCCCTGGCTCCGTTGCAAGGTCACTTCTGGTCCTCTGTCCCTAGAAGCAGGCGAACTCCAGTATCTACTCTTTAGGCCTCTCGTCTCTCTCTCTCTCTCTCTTTTTATTTTTTTAGAGGTTTTTGCTACAGGGTGTGTGCGCTCGCCAGACAGAGAGAGACAGAGAGATAGAAAGCAAGAAATCACCCCCCAGAGGGGATGGCCACGCTGCAATCCCTTCTCCTCCATTCTCCTCTTGGGATCTTGGGCACGTACGCACATGCACCCGGCGTGAGTTTAAGCCACCGGGTCTGGGATGCGAACCGCGGTCGACTATGTGGGAGTCCAGCGACATAGCCATTACGCCAACTGCTGGTCCCCCAGGCCTCTTGTCTCTTTAGCGCACTTGGGCAACTCCCTAAACCATCTCTGCCGGGCCAGCTGCGGCATGGCCACATGCATCGGGACAGTCCCCTGTGCCCAAACACTGGTCGTCTTGACAGGCATCTCCACTCCCCTCCAAAGCCAGTTGCCTCACTGCCTCCTAGTCCTGACTCCTGGCTCCAAGCCCCCAGGTGCACAGAGGCAGAGTGCACACTCCAACTAGTGGCCAGATCCTGGCCATCCCACCTTCACAAGGTCTCTCAGATCCTTCCCTTTCTTTCCGGAGTCCAGCTCTTAGGCCTGTATATTGCTTTCCTGGGATCAGCTTTGACACGTCTCCTCTAGTTCAGAAATCGCTCATGGCTTGACATCCTCTAAATCCCGTCCCCACATGTCGGGGGAAGCATGACAAACTAACAAAAAGCATAGGTTTCGGAGACGGAATTGCGACTGTCCTCACTGGCGGTGTGATCTTGAGTGAGCCCCTTGGCTTCTGTCAGCTTTGGTTTCCAATCTGCACGGCGAGGACGATGGTATTTTCTTTGGAGCGTGTCGTGAGAACTCACAGCAGTATACGGGAGGGATCTTCAAAAAACTCATGGAAATGCTTGTCATGAAACAACGAGGCATTGATTTCCTTTTCATTTAATTTTTTTGCACCAAAATAGACTTGTGCGTTAGTTCTACTTTCCCATACAGTCCCTTCATGCAATATAAGTTATAGGGCTGTGGTAGTTAAGGTGGCTGGATCTCACATGGTTGACTGAATAGTTCAAGCCCCAGACCAGGTGGCTTGAGAAACATGCAGGATGTATGAGCATGCGTGCCTAAAATCCTAGGATCCCTAGATGATCCCGCCCCAGTGGATCATGGTGTGGTCCTCTCTTCTGCGAGAGTTCTCTCTCTCTCTGGCAAGCACACGTGCCCTATAGGATAAAAAAAGTAAGATAATTGTATATGATATTGGTACATTGTGGACATTCAGTAAGTGGAAATAGCTGTTATTATCATTGCGTGCAAGTGTCCAGACTTACTTCCTCTGACTCCACACCCCCGCCGCTCCTGGCTGGGTCTAGGCATCGAGCCCTATGACAGCCACTCACTTGGTGCCCACACTTACTTCCACCCACCCTGGCACCTGCTTCTGATGCTCTCCCCTCTGCTTCTTTGTTCATCTTAGAATCTTGTGGATTTTTTGCTTTATTCTATTTATAATTGACATATTAATTGTCCATATTTATGGGCTATAGTATGATGTTTCAATTTGTGTATGCGTTGCATGATGACTAAGCAGGGTAATTAGCATACCTGTCACCTCAAACATCTACCGTTTCTTTGTGGTGATACCAATCGAAGTCCCCCTTTCTAGGGACCAGCAGATGACATATGGTCACATTGCTGGACTCCCATGTAGTCGACCGCAATTCAAGTCCCAGACACAGCAGCTTAAAACTCATGCCGGGCACATGGGTGTGCATGCCCAAAATCCAGAGAGGAGATTGCCGTGTGGCCATCCCCCCGGGGGGTGATTTCTCGTTTTCTGTCTCTCTGTCTCCTGCGAGTGCACGTGCACTATAGCAAAAATCTCTCAACACCCCCCCCCCCAAAAAAAAAAAAAAAAAACAAAGAAATCCTCCTTTCTAGCCATCTTGAAATGTACCATTTATTATTATTAGCTACAATCACTACTGCGTGGCAGAGTGCCGGAACTCATTCTTCCCATGTAACTGTAACTGTTTATCCACTGACCAGCCTCCCCACCCCTCCCCACTCCCCTCCATAGCCTCTGGTAACCACTCTTCCACTTTCCATTCTTTGAGATCCTCTTTTTTCGATTCCACATATGAGTGAGATAATGCAGTAGTCGTCTTACCGTGCCTGGCTCGTCCCACTTAACACAGTGTTCAGGTTATAGACGTTGCGACAAATGACGGGAGTTCATTCGGTTAATGGCAGAACGGCATTCCGTTGGGCATGTAGGCCACTGTTCTGTGTTCCTCATCTGTTGGTCACTTAGGTAGAATTATGTTTGGGGGCTGTTTTGTTTTGCTTTTGCTGGGGGAAAGCTCAACCCCTTTATTTTACAGCCGAGGAAAAGGCGCAGAGTTGAGTGGAAAGTCCAAGGCTAGGTGGCCTTTTAGTAGCAGCGTCAGAGCCAGGACTCGGCCCTGGCATGGAGCCCACCGCCCTTTCCACTGTGCCCTGTGCCTGGATGTCAGCCCTGCTCAGCTTTGTCTTACATCAGGTCCCCCGTCAATGACTCCCCCTCCAAGGGGACACTCCTCTAGGTTAGGGTTAGTCCTCTGCACTAACCCCAGTGCCCCTCGGTGTAACGTGGCTTCTCTGCGTGTAAGCCATCTCTGCCCTGCCCTGCCTCCTTTCCAGCTCTATGGGGCGGTGGCCTTCTCTTTCCTGCCCGCGAGTGCTCAGTGGAAGCTGCTTAGAGCTGAACGGTTTATGGCTGTGCCGCCTGGCTGGTTGGGGTGAGCAGGGCTCACACACCTCTCTGCAGTGGGGAGAAGTGCTGTGGGGAAAGTGACTTCAGGGGCCCCTAATTGGACCAGAGGTAGAGAGGAGCATTCCTCAGTCCTGGCCCTGGGGTCAGTCTTTTGCATCCCTGAGCTCTGGGTCTTTTAGGTCAGTGGAAGGGCCCTGGAATGTTGGATTTGGCCCCCTCCCAGCTGGGCATACAGAGAGGGCACCGGGCTTTTCAACACAGGAGCCGTGACCCAAGGCAGGCCTCGGAGAAGGAAGCCACTGAGCAGCCAGCCAGGTGGGGACAGGGCTTTGACTAGTTTGAGGGCAGTAGGTGGATTCAGGAAGAGGTTGTTCAGGGCCTTATCTCTGCAAAGGATCCAGGAACTGTGCTGGGATCCTGGGATCCTGTGACCCAGCCCTTCCCTGCCTACCTTAGCCCAAGTGAGACAGGGAAAAGCACCGCCTCCCTCAACTCCAGAGGGCTGCGAGAGTCCTAGGAGGAAAACCAGCTCCCACATGACCCCAGACCCTGTCCTGACGGCAGCAGAGATGAGTGCGTGGCTGAGGGACAGGTGGATGATGCCACCAGGGGAGGCCCCCGCCCCCATGAGAGAAAGGCTGCTATGGTCCACTTGGTCGGCTGCCCTGATCCTTTCTACAAATACCAGACTGCGATGCGCACAGTGCCCGGGGCAGGACAGAGCACAGGCTGTCTGGTCCAGGCCGCTGGGCCAGAGCCACAGAGCCTCGGGGGAACCTCACCTCGCAGCAGTGCTCAGGGGCAGGGGTGCAGGGACCAGACGGGTGAGGAGGGAGCCGCGGCGCTCGGAGAGGGTCCTCCCGGGCAGGAGGGCGTGTGATGTGATGCCGCTGTGATGCCGTTGCAGGATCATCCGGACCAAAGTCCAGCAGCCTTTCCACCCAACGCCGGATGGGGCTGGGACGGGAGTGACTGCCCCTGGCCACACCATCGGTAAGAGGCCTGGGGAGGGGAAGCCGGCAGCCTAGGGAAGCCAGGAAAGCAGCCCCACCCTGGGAACTGCCCACCCCAGTGAGGTCTGAGGTCATCTGACTTCCTAAGTCCTGCTCTCCCTGAGATTTTAGGGCTCAAGGTCACCCTAAGAAGGACTAGTTCACTTGGATCGTTCTCTATCTCCCTACAGCACCTTGCCTCTGCCTGTGTCCTCTCTTTTCTTTTTTTCTTCCTTTTTTTTTTTTTTTTTTAATTGCTATACTGGGGCCAGCAGGTGGCATGGTGATAAGGCGCTGGACTCCCACATGGCCGAATACAGTTTGAGTCCTGGGCCCGGCAGCTTGAAACTCATGCCAGGAGCATGTGTGCATGCCCAAATATCTGAGAGGAGAATGGAGGAGAAGGGATTGTGGTGTGGCCATCCCCCGGGGGCTGATTTCTCACTTTCCCTTTCTCTGTCTCTCTGGCAAGTGCACATGCCCTATTGCATAAATCACTCTCGCTAAAAAAGTTGCTATACTTTTTTCCTTCCTTTTCTGTTTTTCTTCTAAAGTTTGCTACAGGGCACATGCAGTCACTGAAAAGGGACAGAGGAGAGAGAGGGAAAGTGAAAAATCATCTCCCAAGGGGTGTGACCACACCATAATCCCTCTCCTCTGTTCTCCTCTTGAGATTTCGGGTACACGTACATACCATGCACCCATGTCTTTCTTTTTCTCTCTCTTTCTTCCTCCCTCCCTCCCTCCCTTCTCCTCTCTCTCTCTCTCTCTCCCTCCTTCCTTCCTTCCTTCCTTCCTTCCTTCCTTCCTTCCTTCCTTCCTTCCTTCCTTTCTTTCTTTCTTTCTTTCTTTCTTTCTTTCTTTCTTTCTTTCTTTCTTTCTTTCTTTCTTTTTAAAGATAGCAGCCTAGGGAAGCCAGGAAACACAGCCTTAAGGCATGTACGCTTGCCAGAGAGAGAGAAACAGAGGCAGTGAGAGAGGAAGTGAGAAATCACCCCCAGGGGGATGACCCCACCACAGTCCCTTCTCCTCCGTTCTCCTCCAAGGATCTTGGCCACACACACGCACATGCCCAGCATGATTTTCAAGCCGCCAGGCCTGGGGCTTGAACCACGATGGACCATGTGAGAGTCCAGCGACGTCACCGCTGTGCCATCTGCTAGTCCTCCCAGTGTGTTTTTCAAGCTGCAGGGTCTGGGACTTGAACTATGCAGTCAGCCATGTGGGCTCTCCCTGCCATGCCACTGGCTGCCTCCTTACTGACCCATGCGGGGGCTCTCATAGTGCTGACCCAGGCCTTCCAGAACGCCGGTTGACGCTTCCCTTCTCCAGCCCCCTGCACACTCAGGCTGGCTTCCCTGCGACCCAAGGGCACTTGATGCTGTATAGGCATAAATGAGGCCTGGGCTCTAGAGTTTGAGAGACGTAGGGATGGCTACCTGTCTCTCTTGCCCCTCCTGGCAGCTGTTCCCTTCTGTCTTCTCCAGCAGGAAGTAGAAAGGGCCGGTCCCAGCCCTCCGGGAACTGGCAGGAGCTGGTGTTTACTAGGAGGGAGGGCTGGCCGGGCAGTACCTGAGTCGGTCACCATGGGCTGAGTGGGTTCACGAGCCTGTGCCCACGGGGAAAATTAGGAACTTCTCAAGTGATTTCAAGACCAGAAGCAACTGGGAGGGAGGCCTGCATGTCCCTGGGGCCCGAGGGCCAGCCTGCGTCTCCGAGGAAATCAGAGACAGGTCTTAGGAAGCCACAGACTCTAGACCAGGATGGGGAAAGACCCGGCCCAGAGGCTGAGGGATCATGAACCGGGGTTCCCTGGAGTGTTCCAGCCTGGGGACTGGATGAGTGCAAGGAGGCCTCGTGGGAGCCGTGCTTGCTGGAGAACTGCCGAGGCACTCTCTGGGTTGAGGCAGCTTGGCATTTCCTGCACCTGCACCCCTTGCTTCCTCAGGGGAGTGAGCTTGAGGGCCCCAGTGAAATCTATAGGTCTGCAGGGAAAGCCCGGGGCTGGCTGGTTCCCCCTTGCCCCAGGCTGGACAGAAGCGGTCAGTACCTGGACTGTATGTGGCAACGTGTTCCCCCTTGAACCTCAGAGGAGGAAGGGGAGGATGGGCTCCTCGCCACACCTTCTGTCCTCTGCTTCCCTCTGCCCAGCCTTGGGGCTTTGGCCAACGACCACGACTGTTCTCCTGACGGCATTTCCTCCTTATTCTCATCCAGTTCCCAGCACGGCCTCCCCTCCTGTGTCCAGCGCTTCTAATGACCCGGTGGGATCCTACTCCATCAATGGGATCCTGGGGATCCCTCGCTCCAACGGTGAGAAGAGGAAACGTGATGAAGGTAGGGAGGAGGGAAGAGCGTTGGCTTCCTCTTTGCGTGCTTTGTCCTTGGACTCGGGGCTCCGGTTTCGGCCTGGCCTCGCAGCTGCTCTGCTGTGAGATCAATTTTAGCAGCAAAGCCCAGGTCCCCCTACTGCCCTGCTGGCTCCCGGAGAGAGGGAGGGAGGTTGCTGGTGGGGCCATCAGCTCCACCATCTGCTCAGCGGCCCCGCCTGCCTCACCTTCCACGGGGACTCCTCCCTCTATCCCAGTGGAGTGCCAGGAGAAGTGTAAACTATTTACCTTGGGAGGCTTTGGAGGTGGGAGGACAGCTGGTCTCTGACCGAGGATGACAGGCCCACCTCCCTGTCCTCACCTGATCCCAGACCATCAGGAGGTGGGGGAGCAACATCGCGCACAGTCACCCCAGTGCCCTTTGTAACTCATGGCCACTGTCCTTCCAGGCCCTGCAGGGAGCTGGGTGTGGGGCCCCTCTCTGCTCCTCTGCATCGGAGGAGACACTACTTGGGCTTCCCCTGGCCCTTCCCCTCACTTCCCTGCAACACCTCCAGGTGCAACCAGGCTGTTAAGCCAGGAGTTAAAGGGAACAGGGAGGGAAGAGGAGGAGAGAAGAGAGGAAGGAAGGGGAGAGTGGTAGGGTGAGCCTGGGAAGGTGTTTTCAAATGCTGTGACTTCGGGATCCTCTGGTGACCATATGTGAGGCCAGGGCACCGAGCAGGCAGACCTAAAGAGAGGTGCCAGAGTCTCCGACTTGCTTCCTGCCCGTCTCATGGCCCCTGCTGGGGAGGTGCTAACCTTCCTGGCCTTAGGAAGATGGAGGATTTTAAAGGCATGCTCCCGCAAGATAGAATCCTCGAAAGAGGAGCATGAAAGGGGCGACCATACCTCCCCTAGCGCAGGCCAGGCCCAAGGCGTGCCTGTCGTCTTGTGTCTCTGAGCTGGTGTCTCCTTTTTCTCTCAGGAATGTCCTGTTTGGACAATAAACTCTCCAGCCCTCCTGAAGGACGAGACCTAGGTGGGAAGTCCTGAGGGGATAAAGAGCTGAGAGAAAGGACAGGCACAGACTCCTTGGGACCACAGTCTGAGCGATCCTGGTCCAGGTGGAGGGGAGGGAGTGGGAGAGCCCTGGCCTGCAGCGGAGGGCACGGTGTGTAGGAGAGGCCTAGCCCTGGCAAGACAGTGATGACCTGGGGCTGGCCTCCTTCCAGAAGCCCTAATGGCCTCGTTTCACAGGGAAACAGCTTGTCTGGCTCTATTTCTCCTTCTTCCAAAATATCCAAACCCATTTGGCTGCCACGGCCTTTGCCACTCACTAAATTTCATTGTGGTTGTTTTGGCGGCAGCCCCTGACGGCAGGGGGAGGTTGCGTGAAAGGCCCCAAGTCCCAATCTTCCCTGGGGCTTCCCGTCCTCAGGCCTCAGCCAAGCTCTTTGGCACCCTGAGTGTTCTGATTGGATCTGCCTCAAACGCGAAGGGCTTCTCCTTTAACCACAGCCCTGCATGCTTCAGTGTGTGAGGTGTCCAGGGGCTGGAGGAGGCCACAGAGCCCACCCCCGTGCCCCCGCCTCCCCCCATTGGTCTGAGGCTGGAGAGAAGCACGCTCTCTGCTGCCCAGGCTCCCGTGGGCCGTGAAGGGAGGCGCTGGCGTGAGGCTGGGCCACCCAGGGCTGGGGGGGCCTGGCCAGGGTGGAGTGCTCTCTCGGTCCCATTCGTCGTTCTGCATCAGCCCAGCTCCCTGAGCCTTTCTTGCACATCGTTGCCATGGAATCCTGCAGCAGGACAAGGTATGATTCTTGTCCTGAAGGAGCTTACACTCTAGTGGGGCGTAGGAAACGCGTAACCCAGGGAGCAGAGAGGTCACCAGATACGTGTTACGAGGGCAGGTGGGTCCCCGGGCTGCTCTGTGGAGAGGGGCCTGAGGGCTGGATGAAGAGGATGTTTTAAGACAATGGCAGCTTGAAATCCTCTCTGAAAGAAGGAGCCTGTGACCAGAAGCCCTGTGGCCAGCAAAGGCAGGGGCGCTTTGGCAGGGACACAGGGCCCGACGGAAGTGGTGGCCGCTAAGCCCAGCAGCTGGGTTGGGTGACAGGACACGGGCCACATCTGGACCACATAGAGAGTTCGGACTTTTTTTTTCCCAAGGCAAAGGTAGCCACTGAGGGCGTTTGGTGGGAAGCCTGTCCTCCCACAGCGCGACCATGAGTGTAGCAGGAGGCCAGCGGGAAGCGGGGGAAGTGCTCCGGGTGAGGGCGACAGGGTGGCAAGAAGACCCAGAGGCCCTGCACGTGTGTGTGTGTGTGTGTGTGTGTGTGTGTGTGTGTACTGGGGGGAGGAGTCCTCTTGCCCTGACTCCCCCTCCTCTTGACCAACCTCAGACCAATCAAGCTACCCTCCCCCTGGTGGAGACCAGGTCTATGAGGGAAGCTGGTTCTCCCTGACCCTACCCTATAATTAATCCACTGGACCCAGGTGAGAAGGGGGGAGGGAGGAGAGAGCAAAGGTAGATCGGCCCAGCCTCCCCCCACCACCCCCATGCTTCTAAGCAGTTAGGCCCCGTTTGCATTAGGGAGCAGCTCAGATGATTAAGAATAGGGGAGATAATTATGTGTCAAGATGATGTAGCCCAACTCCACAGTCAGGCCAAGGTAGCAGAGCAGCTGGCAGCCAGGCGCAGGAGGCAGGCTCGGGAAGGGGTGCACGGACACAGTGTGTGTCCTTCAGCTCTTGGGCCAGGGCTGCAGGCACAGGAGGGCCTGCCCTGGGGGGCGGAGGGGTGTTGGGATGGGACTGGAGATGTGTGTCAAGGGACTGGCCCAGAGGGAGCAGCGGGGCACATCTCCTTCCGCAAGGACCCTTGGTAGCCCTGCCCGTGACCTGGCCACCTCCGGCCTCCAGCATGCTGGTATCTCCCTAGAAGTGTCACGCTCTGGGACAAGCCGAGAGTGTTTCTGCCTGGATGCTGCTCCCTGTTCCGCCTCGGTGTGCAGTGTGGCCTATTCTTCAGCTCCAACAATGTCACAGTGGTGGGCATTAGCGAGGGCAAGGGCTGCAGCGTGTGCTGGCGTTGCTGGCGACAGTCTCGGCCGTGGTTACCGGTGTTCGCAGTGATAACACCCAGAGCGTTATTGGCATTGGCACTCGGAATATGGACAGCGTCATTAGTATCTGCAGCAGTCATCGTATCTGTGGGGATGTTAGTGAAGGCCGGTCAGCTATGACTCTGGGGAGAAACTGGCAGTGACTCTGAGCTGCTCGAGACTCTGCATGCCGTAGTCGTTGGTATGTGGGGAAAAAAAAAAAACAAAACAAACAGAGTTCTCTTTTTTTTAGAGAGATTTTTGCTATAGGGTTCGTGTGCTTACCAGGGAGACAGAGTGTGACAGAGAGACAGAAAGTGAAAAAATCGCCCCCCAAAGGGCATAGCCATGCCACAATCCCTTCTCCTCCATTCTCCTTTTGAGATCTTGGGCATGCACGCACACACGCCTGGTGAGTTAGAAGCCGTGGTCCGGTCCAAGTCCTGGACCCGACAACAGCTTGTGGCCATGTGGGAGTCCAGCAACATAACCATCACGCCACCTGCTGGTCCTAAAACCCAGAGTTCTCTATGAGAAATGCACTGGTCAAGAAGCTGCAGCCCTCTTCCCTAGAGTCCAGGAGCTCCCGGATGAGACAGGTGGGCGAGCCGGGACAGGTGAAGCAGCTCTGTCGCCCTCACTCAGTACCTCGCTAAAACCTTTACTTCTTTGCTACAATTATGGGCGGGTGGACGATGGCTGGGTTCCCTCGGCCCTTCGAAGGGAGACTGGTTCTTTGAATGCTGCACGCTCCCTTATGTGGCTAGAGGACGGAGTATTGCCCCGTCTATGAGCAGGCTGAAAAACCGGACGCCCGTGCCTTGTCTTTTCCCGGCTGGGGCCCAAAGCATTACCGGCCACTGCTGGTGTTGCTGAAGCACAGAGCTGTTCCATAACTTGTCCAAAAATCCAAATGAAGTCATATGGTGCGAGTCTGCTGATCTGTGTGAGGGAGGTGTGTTGGTACCCTCCCTCGATGTGTGGGATTGCAGGGGGCCGTGATTTTGCATTCCATTAATTAGGTGCACAATGAATTGTGCAGTTGAGTGGTGCCAAGCCGGTGCAGTTGTGCGTTTGCAGGCAGGGCAGGCTGCATGGCTGCAAATGGCCGAGTCCTGTCACTGCCTTTAATAGCTCCCTTCTGCTTTGGATGAAGCCATAACGGGAAGAAGCAGTTTATTTCCTTAGTTAGTTTTCCTCCTAGAAGTCCCCAAGAGTGTGGCTCAGGTTAGACTTGAACCGAATGAGGGGATTAAGCTGTAGAAATGAGCAGCACCTGCTCTGGTCTGGAAGCCATGGTTTGAGGCAGAAGAAGGTTGCAAAGGGAGAAGGTGCGAGTCAAAGCCAGCGTGCAGTCCCTGGAGCCCGGTACACATGGGTAGCTCACTGCGAAAGAACGTGGGCCCCGGAGTGAGGTCTGAAGGTTTGAATCCCAGGCCACTTACTAGCTGTGCGACCTTGGGCCAGTCACTTAGCCTTCATCGGCCCAGTTCTCTCTGTAAAATAGAGATAGCACCAGCACATACTTCATGGGGACGGTGGAGAGGGGTACATGAAAGCAGGGGTGCAGAGCAAGGAAGATGGGTGGCTGTGTATGTAGGAAAGAAAGCTTACGTGCTGGGTTTATGTTTCAAGAAGAGATGGAGTTGTGTCAGAAAGACATTTGCTTGGGCACAGGCTCCCTAACCTTGGTGCAGCTCCTTGGGATTAGAACAGCCTTCGGCCCATGGGAGGCGCTAACCTGGGTAGACCGAGGCAGTGGAGGAAGGGCATGGCCTCACACGTGCCTGGGAGAACTTTTGTTCATTTCCGTTCATTGTCTTTGTGGTCACGTGGCTACATGCCAGTTTAGCCTTGGACATTTTGTGTGTATTGATAAATATAAGACCCCCTTCTTTTCCTAACACGGGGACATCATCATCTCTACCCAGGTGTACATTTCTGCTCCCATGTGTACGTTTATTTACCTTGGGAAATGTCTGCTTGTTTTATGGGCCTCTGTGTGATATCTCGTACAGTCTATGCGAGTGTGAGCATGGGTGTGGTCTACCGCTCAGGTCTTCACACATAGGGGTTGGGGGGGGGGTCATGAATCGGGAAGGCGTGCAGTTTTCTGGCCAGTGTCCACGTCTGGAGGGAGGACAGGTGTGACCGTGTACCTGTCCACCAGTGCCAGTTGGCAGGGAGAGCGCTAAGCCAGACCTGAATGTGCTGAGTGTCTGTCCTGGGCACAGGTGTGCATGGAGTTTGGTCCCAGGGGCCCCATGGACAGCCTACATTCTGTTGGCCAATGGGTAGGCTGTCCTGAGCCTGCCTCCAGGGGTGGCCTAGGGCCCAAGGCTCAGGACACTGAAGCTGGGGACCCTCATGCCTTCAGGCTGTTTGGGAGTCGCAGCTCAGAACCCTGGGTCCTTTGAAGAGCCTGGCCTCAGCCTCAGGGCTTGCCCTGTCTCCCACCTGCCTGCCTTCGGGGTCTCTCAGTGTTGTCTGTCTCTTATCTGCTCTAGCTGAGGTATACACTGATCCTGCCCACATTAGAGGAGGTGGAGGTTTGCATCTGGTCTGGACTTTAAGAGGTATGAGGGCCAGAGGGAACATGGTGTGGGGGTCGAGGGAAATAGCTTGGGGGTGGTGGTGAGTGAATTAGAGAGCGGATTCCTAAGGGCCAGGGAGCAGAAACGGAAGAGGTGGCTCAGGCTTCCTTGGGAAACCAAGAGCTAATAGACTCTCGGGCCTCTGCCACTTGCCACTTCCGTCCCGGGCTACTGCTGGGCTTTGGGGGCCAGGCCCCGGTGGCCTGGAGGGTCAGGCTCTCAGGGGGTGGGGGGCACATTTTCCAGCCCTTGGAAAAACAAAGAGCAGATCAGGCAGTAAAACAAAAGCAAAGGAGACCTGGAAGTACCTGACAGCCCTAATTCATCACGGCCCAAGTTTTTTCCTGTGTTCCCATTATATTTGTTTGTAAAAGTGGAAATCAATTTTGAAGGTAATTTTCTGGAAAGAATGGAAGGGAGGTGGGAGGGCCGGATAAGGCAGAGATGGTAAAAGGAAAAATTTAGGCCAGGCACAGCCCAGGGGCAGCTCTTGGCAAGGTGAAAGAAAATTGCATATTCAATCTCCATCCATGAATCTCCCTCTCTGCTGCCCGCCTCCTGCTTGAAAACAATGAAGGCTTTTTCCCAACGCTGGGCAGGGCCTCGGTATCAGCCTCACTTTAACTTCAGGGTCATTAATTCCCTGATTATTGAAGGAGAAGAGAGGGTTGCAGCATCGTCAATTCCAAAGGCACACCCCCCCCCCCCATGTGATCAGGCATGGGCTGGGCTGGGGCTGGGGGCAGCCGGGGTGAGGTGAGGTGTTGTTTCAGAAGGGGTGGCGAGAGGAAATGGGGAGCAGACTGGACTGGGGGGAAAGAAGCCAGGAGGAGGGTGGAAGAAGGCAGTCATTACTACATACCTCTGTTGTGTTGTTATTGCAAATTAAAAGTAGCATGTTCCACTCCACAGCTATCTTTGGGGAGGGAGGGGCACCGAGGGAGGTGGGGGATCTTATCATTGCTTCTTCAGCAGACCAGCCGTGGTGTCACCGTGTGAGGTGACATTTGAATTTACAATTCCGCTGAGAAAAGCCATTAATTCACAAATTAACATTTCTCCCTCTCCCTCTCTCTTTAACACTCTCTCCCTCTCTCACATGGATGTGCAAGTAATTGAAAAGACAAAGGAAATAGCCTTAAGGAAGAGACTTTACTGCTAGTCTGTCTGTGCCGAGATTGCTCCCCCTGCTTCCAGATAGATAAACCAATTACCTGAGCAGCTCGGCTCCTGGCCGCCGATCGCCTCCTTTTGTAGGCTGCCTCCATGGCTGGATTACACTTGGTGTAGCTCATTAATGTAAACCAGGCATGCCCTGGTCACCAAGCTCTGCCCTGGCTCTCCTCCTGGAGGGACAGTGGGAGGAGTGCTGGTGTCAGGAAAGGCAGGGAGGAGAGCCCAGGAAGAGGGGAGGCTGTCGCTGCCTCGCTGTCCCGCCTGGCTCCTGGCTCTGCGGGCTCAGGCCGCTGTCCTAGAGGAGGCTGGCAGGGGACGTCTGCGGTGAGCGCTCCTCGGGAGGCTGGCTGTGAACTGAGTGAGGGCTGGGTGTGGGCAGGTGTGTAGAGGTGGAGGCGGGAGCCAGAACCATTCCCTCGGTGGCCTTGGGGTCCAGTGAAGGAGGTGGGCAGAACTAGAGAGAGGTTCGTGCTCTCCCTGGGCCGGAAGCTCTTGGGGACATTTTGCTGAGTGTGCACTATTTCAGTGGGACGGGACTCAGCCTGAAGGATCTGGGCTGGGAGCGGCTGGAGTGGAAGAGGGCCTAGAAGACATGACGAGGCTGCGCCAGACTTGGCAAAGAGCGAGGTTGCGCCCGTTCCTAACCCGGGCCCAGCATTTGGGCGCCATTTTGTCTGTTTACCACCTAATCCTCACACCTCCGCACGTGTACATCCAGCATCGGACCCCTGCTTAGGGGATCTCAGACTCACCCAGCCTGTGGGCCTGGGACCCGTGTGCTCGTGGGCAGGAGCCGCAGCGCCTCCTTCTGCTTGTGTCCTGCTCTCGGGCCCTGCGTGGCACTGCAAGAAGACATTTCTGTGGACAGAGCAGCTGAGCAGGATTGAGCTCTAAAACGAGGCTCTGCAGATCACTGCCGCGAGGCTGTGGCTTTGCACACCCTGTACTAGCTGGCCGTGTCGCGGACGTGGCCCCTCATGAGACCTGTGCTGTGAAAGGCCAGAAACCAGCTCTACATGCAGGCGCCTTCTGCCGGGACGAGTGTCTGAGTTTAACTGTAGCACCAGACCTCAGACTACATCCATTTTCTGACTGATACCCCAAACCAGGCTAATGTCCGAGGCAGCGCTAAGGTTCAAAGGTCAGCATTCACCTTGATATCAAAAAAACCCACATAGGAACACTCATTCCCGGTGATGATGAAATCTTCCAAGTAAGCAGGGAAACTGGGCTGTCCGTACCCGAGGAGGGAGTTTTCTCTCTTGGTTGGATCGCACGCGGGGTTGCATTGGCCATCAGTCTGTTGAATACTGACCGTATCGTTGTAGTGGCGGGTGTCGGTCATGTGGATGCGGTGTTAAGACCTTTACCTTGGGCCTGTGCACATGTGGCGTGTTGTTTCTGTGGGGTGTAGCCATGCGGTGTGGCTCTGACATGGGTGCATGCATTTGTACATGGACCCCTGTGTTTATGCCAGAGGGCGGCCAGCTCCTTAACCACATTCATGTCCCTACTTGTTCGTGATACTGTGAGTAAAGGGTTCCACTTGGTTGTTTGGGGAAATATTTTGAGATTTAGCACAAAAGAGAGAGAAAGAGTATATATAGGAGACCATATATACATATTCATACAGACACATACATATATATAAAATGCCAGAAATAACAGGTCATACGAGGTCGACCCCACCCCCAGGAGCGTGTGTACAGGTGTGTTGCCGAGGGGCTGCATGTGCCCCCACCACCAGAAGCAGGGTTGGCTTGGGTGGGCGTAGTGCAAGGGCCCAGCGGGGACTCCTCTCACCCTGCGCTTGCACCCTTGGGCTCTGTCTCTGACTCCTCGGCTTCCCCCTGGCACCTGCCCTCCGGCTCTGCGGGCAGCCATGGTTCCCCTCCCCCACCTCCCCAAGGGCACTAAGCGGGAAATGGGAAACGCGCTGCCTCAGCTCTGCCCTTCTCCCCCGGCCAGGCTACAGACGCAGGAGGGAGGAGCCAGGCGCTCAGGCTGTGCCCCAAGCCCTGCTGTCCCTGGGCTCACCTCCCTGGGCACCTCCGCCTCTGCTGGCCAGCTGAGCATGGGGGACTTCTTGGAAAAGGGTCTGTAGAGAATATAGGCTGGGGAGACCTAGGATCGCTGCTTGCCAGAGGAAGAGCCCCTCGACTTTGCTGCCTGCGCACGGACCAGGCTCTGGAGCCAGGGAGGTACCCCTCCCCACCCCGCTCTCCTCAAGGCTCTGGTGGCCTGAGGGCTCTCGGGACCCTCCCCATCCTGCCCCATGGGGGTGGGCAGCAGGGAGAGTTGGGGGAGGGCTGGGAGACAGATCACGAGCCTGGGAGAGCCGAGCTGCAGCAGAGCCAGTAATTCAAACCCTCCTGACCCTTCGGTGAACCCGAACCTGCTGACCTTGACAGCACCAGACAAGAGAAGCCTCAGAAACCTCAACCTGTGTGGAGGCCTTGCATCCTCTCCCTCCCTTTCTGGGAGCCCTGTGGCCCAGCCTCCAGGTGGTTGCTCATTTAGCCAGCCCCCTCAAATGTCAGCGTCCCCACCCTTTCCGAGCGCCGCTTGCTGGCCTCAAAGCCCACCTTGTCCTCCTCTCCACTGGAGACCGGGGTGTGGGCATCTCTGGGGCTCTTCCAGGACCCGGCGAAGGCCTCACCTGAAGGCAGGGCCTCCACACCTTGCCCTTCTCCTCAGTTCAGGACTGTGTGTGTGTGTGTGTGTGTGTGTGTGTGTGTGCGCACGCGCGTATGTGTGTAAGGTCACGGTGCACACAGCAAGAGATAAAATGTGATCGAGACGGAGCAGACAAGGGGAGGGAAGAAAAGCCTGAGGAAGCAGCCCCAGGACCCTGCATTAAAGGAAATGCAGTTTATGAAGTTCACGCTTCCTCCTAGGGAGAGCTGGATTCCGTCCAGCAGCCTCTCAAGCCTGCCAGGCAGCTCCTGAAGCAGAAAGTGCAGGCAGGAGAGTGAGCGAGCAGTGACAGGGAGACCTGCCCAGACGACACTCACACACACTCGCACAAGCTTTCTGACTTGCACACACCTCGGGCCCCAGCGCCTGGGCGCCCGGGCAGAGGCGGAGGCGTGCGGGCAGTGTGTTTGGCAGGAGTGATCCCGAGCTGGTCTTCCCTTCCCTCTTCCCTTCCTGCTTCCCTCCCCACCTGTTGGCTCCATCTCCTTAGGTGGGGTAGCCAGCCCTGACCTCGGGCAGTGTGGGCACCTAGGTAGACTAACGATGTGGTAAGCGGGGTGGTGGGCAGTGTGGACCCCCTGGGGCAGCCAGTAGATGGAAGCCGCTCTGGGTCTCGGGGCAGTAGGAATGAGGCCTAGGCCTTCTGGCCCAGGACCAGGATGTGGTTGGGGCTGCTGGGGCTGCTAGGAACGGGCCTTGCCTTTTGCTGCTGGGAACTCGCTTTTCTCTGGCACCTTGGTCTAGACCAAGTGGGTACTTCATAGCTACTGAGGAGAGCTCTTGGAGCCTCTTAAGTGGAAATAACTAGAGATGTTTTCCCGGGAATTCAAAGGAAATACGTGATTGGTGAGTTAGGGTGTGGGAACTCTCAGGAAGACACATAGTGTGTTGGAGTATCCATCCTTCTAGACTGTTCTTCACGTGCGCAAGCACGTGGGTTCACGTGGGTGTGTGCTGATAGCGTATACATGGGCCGGGACCCTCGACTTGAGAGGAGAGGGGAGCCAGGAGACCTCTGCTGGGTCAGGCAGCATCAAGCCACTGGCTCCAGTGGGCTCTGTGACATGCCTCAGCTGGGGACAGACAGTGGGGGGGAGTCTATCTCCAGCCCCTATCTGGGAGCTTCATGTCTCTATTCAAGTTCTGCCGGGAGCTAGGACAGGAAGGTGACAGAGAGAGAGTCACCCAAAGGCGAAGGATCCAGGGAGGAAGCCGGCAGAAGGGAAAGCAAAGTAAGGGCCCGAAGCGTGGCACGGGGGACCTGGGAAGCCAGGAAGGCAGGTGCACAGGGAGGCCCGCTGGCCGGTGGCTTTGGCCGGTCTCCCCCTGCTCTCTCCCCTCCCCTCCCTCAGCCCTCCTCTCTCCCCTCCACACATCTTTATTGGTTCCGGTAATAGCGTTGATTTGCATGTCAGGCAAAGCCCTGCTACACACACAAAAAGAAAACCCCAGCCGTGGCGGTGTGGCAGTGTCAGCTCTCGCTGTTGTTCGACAGTGTAAAATTAAATTAATAAAGCCCCCAACACAGGAAAACATAACAGGAAATTAATGGCCTTTACTGTCGCTCTGATGCAGTCATTTGCAACCCTGCTTTCCGCACCAAAGACTTCATAAATGCAAGCAGTTTCTCTAAACAAGCATACTTAGGGCGGCCCGGTATGTAATTTTTCGCCTTGCTTGTGTCCTTTGAGCTAACAAAGCCCCCTTCTCTCCTGGCTCCAGAGGTTTCTAACTGGTTCTGGCCCAGGCTAGAGCCCAGCCCAGGCCGTGCTGAGAAGAAGGCCTCACCAGTTCCCTGGGAGTCCAGAGAGGCTGGAGGAGGGCTCAGGTCCCAGCAGATGGAGGCTCGGCCAGCCCCTGTCCCCGCCAGCCTCTGCCAGCAGAGCAGGCCAGCGAGTGACTGGGCAGTCCATCAGCCCCAGGTCCCCTAAGGCTCACGCCGCCCTCCTCCTGCGGGTCTGTCTTCTCCCTCCTGTGCTGCGTGCTCCCTTCCCATTGCCCCGCCCTCGCGCCACTCCTGCCCATCAGGTCCCACTGGCCCTCCTTCCACATCCTAGGGTGCTTTCAGGCTGCCTGTGGGCGCCCATGCCTTCTTTACCTCAGTCACCTGGGAGTTTCGTTTTTCTTTTTCGGGGAAAGTAACTGCTGGTATACTGCCCTGGGGGTCTAGGTCCCCCCCACCGCCCCCCTTCTGTGTAGGTCGGTGAGGAAACGTCAGGCCCCGTGTGATCAGATGATCATTCAGACCATCCCCTGTCCTTGCACAGATTTCGGAGAGCCTGTGACTTAGCTTTGGCGTAGAGAGAGGTGGGACGGGAGAAAAGTTACAGATAGCTGGGGCCCCAGTGACCACTGCGCGGAGATGCAGGAGACAAGAACGAACCAGGACGGGCTCTCAGGAGCTCAGCGTCTGCGCAGAGGGCAAGGCTGTCACAGACACCAGCTGTTCATGAAGAGCTGAGCCACGTGGCCGTTGTTCTGGAGTCCAGGGAAGGGGGCTAGAAGAGCGAGCAGGAAATGGGGCTTTAGTGGGAGAGGGGGAGTGTCTCCAGGGACACCTCCATGTGGAGAGACCCAGCGGCTGAGCTGAGAGTGGCAACAGGACAGAGTTGCAGAGTCTTAAGTGCCAGCCTGTCTTATCTGCCACTCACCATTAAACTCTTCTTTCTAGCACTTTTGCCTGGCAGGCCACAGCCCTGCCTGGGCAGAGAGCGTAGGTGGATGGTTGCCACTGTCTACAGCACTGCCTTTGCACTGGGTCAGTGCAGTGTTGAGGACAAAGCGTGGGACGCGAAGTCCCAGTAGGGGACGTGGGCTCCATCTCCACTCCCTGCTTGCTCTGATCTCAGTTTCTCATCTTTGCGATAGAGAATGATGACTACCACACAGAGGTGGGTGGTAGTAAAGGTCTCCACCTGCCATCCTTCCTTCTTTCCCTCCCTCCCGTCTTCTATCCATTCTACCTTTGCCAGCGCTGGTCTGAGTCCTGGGTGCATGTCAGTTTCCCACACGATGCGGTTCCTGCCCCTCAGCGAATCCCCTCAACCTCCTGGTTGCCCACCACTGAATTCGTTCTTGAAGGTAGAAGTTCCTCTTAAATGGACACTGAACCCGAGACAGTCTAGCCAGTCCCAGTGCAGTAGGACCAGTGCCACGCTCCCACCTGGAGCGTCCGCCTCCAAAACGTAGCCTCAGATTACGTTCGATTTTTTAACAGGCGTGTCAGACTCTAGCTCATATTGAGTTCGTGGTCAACTAAAACCTCCAGATCTTTTTCCCATCAATTGCCATCACGCCAGGTCCACCCCATTCTGCACTTGCGTAATTGATTTTTTTTTCAACCTAAACATAGGGCATTCCATTTATCCCTGTTGAATTTCAGCTTGTTGGTTTGAGTTCTTAGTTTTGCCCGATTAAAGTCATAAGGATGTCCTCCATATCATCCTCCAAGTAGTTTTTCTTTTTAAAGAGTTATTTTTCTTTCAAATAAAGGAGAGCCATCTGGCCCACCAGTGGAGACCTCCCTCCTGGTTGAAATAAATGAATGTTTGGGGTGATTGAGCCCAGTAGCCGTAACCAGTTCCCTTCCTTTCGTCCTGTCCATGAAGCTAGGGAGGAGATTCTTTGTCCAGTGCTAACCATTCACCACATACACAGAGTCCTTGACCCATCAATTTCCTAAATTTTAGTTTCAATTGCTGAGCAAGTTGAGTGCTCGCTGTGTAAACAGCATGGCAGGAAAATAGGGGACAGTCCTTGACCTCAGGGGGTTTATAATCTCGTAGGAGATAGACGTGCGCATCATTAACGCGTAGAATGTGGTCAGTGCTATGATCAGGGTAGACAGCACTGTGCTGAAGCTTGGCGGGGGGAGCAGTTGCTTCCAACCAGGACAATCGGGGCAGTGTTCACGGGGGTGGCATTTTATTTCATCATTTGTTGCAGAGTTCCTAGGCCGCAGTTCATTCTCCTGCGTGTGCACAGGCTCAGAAGCACCACCGTTTTCTTTTCTAGCGCTCACAAATAAACTGTACATAACTCCTTCTAAAACACATTCAGAGCCTGATTCTGAATTTATCGGAGTGCTGTCTGCATAAGCTTTCTGCAAGGCGGGGTGGAATTGGACTTGCCGCTGCCTTACCCTTTCTGTGTGATTTATCAAAGATTGTCAACAGAAATGTTAAGTTTCTATGGGTCGTCTGAGACGTCACGAAGCATTTTTGCATAGAAAAATACATCATGCCTTGTCCAGTGACCCAGTATCTACTTTTTCCTCTAAGGCCCTGATGTAGGCTTGATCTGGGCCTGGGAAAGCTAGTGCAGTGGAAATGGCCGGAAGTTCCTGCTGGTTGCTCCCTGAGCAGGGCACGGTGCCTTCCTCCTGCTGGTCCCATTTAGAAGACTTGTTTTCTTAGGCCAGCAGGTGGTGTGGTGATTAAAGCACTAGATTCCCACATGGCCCACCACAGTTGGAGTCCTGGACCTAGTGACTTGAAAATCCCACCAAAGCCATATGCATGTGTGCCCCAAGTCCCAAGAGTAGAGTGGCAGAGAAGGGACTGCCACGTGGCCATCCCTCTGGGGAATAATTTTCCACCTTTCCTCTCTCTCCTCTCTCTCTCTCTGCCAAGTGCACATGCCCCATGGCAAAAACCTTAAAATATATATATATATATACATATCTCTTTGGTGGAGAAGACAAGACAAGCTTGGAGTTGAGCAGCTCAGTCTCTTCTCTTTTTGACATCTGCTTCCCAAAGATTGAACCGAAATTGCCTTCCTTTCTGTCCTCTCTCCAGGCCTAGCAACCAAGGCTTTTTCTGTCGTCTCAGCTTGTTCTGCACTTTTGTCTTCCTGACAGGCTCATGCTCCTCTCATATCTATCCTTGGTTATGGTCCCCTCCTTCCATCTGTAGTGCGTCCTTTATAAGAGGGGGAAAGAACTTTTCCAGGATCCCATGTGTAATACAGGCTCATTGTGACATATTTGGAAGAAACAGTACATTAAAAAAAAAATCACCTACAGTCTCATCACCAAGAGGTAACCACTGTTCCATTTACGTATATTATTAATAGTCTTGTGCCTATATAATTATATATATATATATATATATATATATATATATATATATATATAAAACTTTTGATCAGAATTGGAACGATGCCATATAGGCAGCTTCGTGGCTTGCTATTTTCATTCGACATTATGTAGGACTATTTTCACATATCATTAAATATTCTTTGAAAACATGATTTCTTAATGGCTGCATAATCTTCCACTGTTCGGTGTTCATGTCCTTTTAAATCCTAGGCTCATCATATTTTAAAGCTTACCCGTGTGCAACAACAGTGATTTCCTGAAACATCCTTCTCTGGCCGCCCCTCCCCGACGCCGCTCCCTTTACTCTGTCAGGTTGATTATTTGAGCTTATCGTAGCAGAATTTCATTTTTCGAGCATCCTGTCCCCATGGAATTATAGTCCCTTCTCGACTCTCTTGCCAAGGGGTCACATGCCCATTCTTTCCCGTGACACGGAGCAGTGCGCTCTCAAGTCCAGCTCTGCCCCGTGCCCCCTTCCTTTGCCGCTGTCACCCCTGGACAGAGCTGCTTTCTGCCCGGGTCTCTGTGGGTTCTTTCACCAGTCTTCCTTTCTTGGTCCGGATGAAGCAGACTGCAGTGTGGAAAGGGCTCTGGGCTAGGAATCTCCACTCTCATTCTAGTGACTAACTGTGCGGCCTGGGGAACTACCTGACCTCCGAGCTGAGCCCGGTCATCTCTAAGGGACTATCTGACGACATGATCTCCATGACATGCTCAGGCTGTGGAATGTGAGTGACTCCGAATGCAGAGTAGCAGTTTCTTCCATTGCCTCTCTTTTCCTTCTAAAAAGTAAAATGTTGAGCACGGCAAGTGAAGAATTGGTCAGCCTCTGCTTTCGGATCTCTATGAGACAAACTGGCCAGCGTTCGTGACCCCCTCCTGTGTGTCCGGCCCTGTGCCAGGCTCCCAGTGACGAGAGCGACGGGTCCTCTGCCTCCACAGTCACAGATTAGTGGGAAAACAAACATCAAAGTCACTGAGTCCCCACTTAATATATACCGAGTGTCTGCACTCTGCGATGGAAACCGATTGACTAAAGGACATAGAAACACAGTAAATGGATGTAAATACCACATATAGTGTGTGTGAAAGATTAGGATCTGAAGAAGAACATTTAGAAAAAATACATAGAGGCAAAGCATTAATGGGACTAAGAAATGTGGTATTACCTGTTGAAGATATTTTATAATTTTATCAACTGGACTAGGAAGAAATGTTCACCTGTTGAAATACTAACTTTCTAAGCTAAATAATGTGATTGGATATATTTTTTAAAGTATTTTATTTTAAAATAAAGTTTTTAAAAATGTCAATTAAAAAAAAAATGCCAAAACAAAAAAAAAGTCACTGAGACACAGATTCTCAGTGTGTCTCTGCCTCGAACTGGCTTCGGTAAGAAGTTGGGGCAAGTCCCCTGACGTGTCACCCTTAGTGTCCCAGGTTGTGAGCTCACCTGCCTGAGGATATCACCTAAGTTTGGTTCTGGCCCCTCCATCACTTGTTAGCTCTGGAAAGTTCCTAAACCTCAGTACTTCCATGTCCTTGTCTACAAAATGTGAATAATAATAAAAGCATCCTGCTTAAGTTCTTAAGAAAATTAAACAAGCTAATATATGTCAAATTCTTAGATGAGTTGCTGTTAGATTTTTAAGGATTAAATCAGTGTATGTATTTTTTTTTTCCACCTTTTGAATGACTGAAACATAAACCATCTAAAACCGCAGCTTCTGGAAGAACCACTTGTTCTTGCCCGTCTTGTACCTCTCTTCGAACTTGACCTTTGCCTCCCGCCGGGCCTTGTGTTTAAGAGCAGGGTCTCTGAAGACATCCTTGTTGACAACAGATTTTTTTGTTTGTTTGTTTGTTTTTGAGAGGTTTTTGCTATATGGCGCATGCGCTTGCCAGAAAGAGACAGACAGAGAGACAGAAAGTGAGAAATCACCCCCCAGAGGAGACAGTCACATCTCAATCCCTTCTCCTCCATTCTCCTCTCAGGATCTTGGGCACGCACCCGGAGTGAGTTTAAGCCACCGGGTCCGGGACTCGAACTGTGGTCGACTACATGGGAGTCCAGCAACATAGCCATTACGCCATCTGCTGGTCCCTGTTGACCACGGTTTTGTCCAAGGGAATATCCACAGGGTACCTTGTGGGCATGAGGTGATTGTAGTTATCAACCTTCACCAAAGACTTGATCTTTGACCTCTTGGTAATTTTCTTCTTGCCCGTGGCAGCTGTCACTTTGTGGGGATAGCGGTCAATTCCAGCCACAAGAGCATGGCTGTAGGGGCGATCTGAGGTGCCATCATCAGTGTTCTTCATGATGGCGGCTTTGCGTCCGGAGTAGCGTCCGGCCAGCGCCAGCACCACTTTCCCGGGTTTCATGAACTTGCCCATTTCAACAGCAACCACCAGGACCTACCAAAAGGCCAGTGTATGTGCTTAAGCATAGTGTTTGGTACCATAACGGGGCCTGGATCCATTATTATTATTATTTTTTTTTTTACAATAACAATTCGGGTAGATGGCTATTGGAACAGAGAAAGGGGAAATTAACGTTGCTGAGGGAGGAGCTGACAGTTCGCTTGTGTACAGCTGAGAAAACTCATCCAGAAACACTCACACTCATGGGACTTGTCCAAGGTCATAATGCAAATTGGAAGTGAAACTAGGATTTCAACTCAGGAGACATCCCTCTTAGCCTGTCCCATTAGGATTTTGCCCAGGGGAGGTTCCTCTTAGTCCACTCTGCAGTTGGTGTTTCTAGAGGCCAGTGTGTAAGTGGGCACAGCGCGCCTGAGGTCAGGCCACAGGGCAGTCACCCCTGTATGAACTCACTGAGTGCACAGGACTCGTTTGGTCACGAACAGCGGGTGGTTTGCCAGGACTAGAAGGGTGGGAAGAACTTCTTACCAGAGCCAACACTTTGGGCCCAGTTTCCAAGGGCTTCTCATCCCTGCCTCTCGGCTTGGCTTGAAGGTTATGGCCAGGCCAGACTCAGACTGTCCAGTTTAAGGATGGGAGACTATGGGGTGTGTCATCCCTTCTCCTGGGACAGCACTCCGAGCCTGGCACTCAGGAGCCCCATCTCACACAGGGCAGCACCCCTTCCCCCCCCACCCCCCCCCCACCCCCCCCCCCCCCCCCGTCTCTTCCTGTTCCTCTCCAGCTCGTCCTCACTCCAGCTCTCCCTCTTCCTCCCTTCTCCCTCAGCTCTCCCTCTTCCTCCCTTCTCCCTCAGCTCTCCTTCTTCCTCCCTTCTCCCTCAGCTCTCCCTCTTCCTCCCTTCTCCCTCAGCTCTCCCTCCTCCTCCCTTCTCTCCTCTCCCTTGCATATACCTTCTCTCCTTTTTCCTCCCTCTCCTCCCTGCCCTCCCCTTCCCACTCCTCCATCCTGTTCTCCCCCACTCCTCAGCATCCCAAACCCCACCCCTGTTTCTCCTCAGGTGGGAGGGTGGGGTGGCGGCCCAGACCCTGTGCCGTGTGGGGGTGGGGCTGGGCTGCACAGGCGGGCTGCCCTGAATGACAAGCGGGGATATTGATCGCCTTCTGAACTCAGCCCAGCCGATAGAAGGTAATTAATGACTCCATTTGCCTCAGTACCGAGGAGAACAATTGAGTTTGAAACTGCAACAACTGGCAGCTGGGGAGACTGGGGGGCAACCCAGGGGTGAACCCCTCAGAGGGGGAAGGTGGTGTGGAGGAGCTAAGGGGAGACGGAGGGGCAGAGTGACCTGTCTGAGTGGTCACACATACACATGTGCACACATACACCCTGCCCCAACCATGCCACCCCAGCCCTGTTCCCCTGAGACCCAGGCCCATCACCCGTGTTCTCACTTCCTCCACTTGTTTCTCTTTTCTTCCCATGCCACTTTATTATTATTATTATTATTTACTTAGGTTTTTGCCATAAAGCACATGTGTTCTCCAGAGAAAGACAGAGGGAAAGTGAGAAATCGCCCCCAGGGAGGGATGGCCATGCTGCTGTCCCTTCTCCTCCATTCTCCTCCTGGGATTTTGAACACGCACGCACATGCACGTGGCATGAGTTTCCAGCCACCAGGGCTGGGATTGGAACCATAGTCGGCCATATGGGAGTCCAGCACTGTAACGACCACACCACCTGCTGGCCCGCCCATACCACTTTCTAATGTCATTCCGGCTACAGATGAAGACTTGCTTCAGCCAGGATGGCCTGTTGCCAACTGCGTGATCTCGTGCTCATTCTGAGCACCCCTGAGCCTGTTGCCCTGTTTGGTGAGAGCAGACAGCACGTGTAAAGTGCCTCGAGTTCGCCCCAAACACAGTAAGTGCTCAGGAAGCGAGGGTTCCAGTGACGGGACAGTCTTCAACAAAGACGCCAGCTTGACCTAGTGGAGAGGCCTTTGGAGAGACAGCCCTGAGTTCAGGTCCAGACCGTGCTGCTTACTGCTTGTGTGGTGTCGCGTGAACAATGTACCTCTCAGAGACTTCGTCTCTGAAAAAAAATGAGAAGAACGATAAATAAACCCAGACAGATTTATTTGTGCGAGTGAAGGCTCTGATACTGTTAGTTTCCCGGTAACCGGGTATGCATATGTATACGGGCTTGGAGAAACTGAAGTCCGTTTACTTCAAGATAATTCTCAGATGCTTAATCCCGCTTCCTGGGATCTGGTGGGCAGCCCCTGCTCATCTCACCCTGGTTCTGTAGACTTTGATGCACCTTGGTGCTTTCTGACCAAGAAAATGGCATTTATTTTCTTCTTTTCTTACTACCACCCCACCTACCTGTGGTCAGTGCAGAACCTGCTTCTACCTTCTGTCCTTTGCAGTGACCACCTTTGGAATCTAGGTAGAACCTAACACGCAAGGAAGACAAGCACTTCTGTCCCTTGTCTCTGGTCCTGTCCCCAAGATGGTGTTCAGTGAATAACTTCCTCCCCAGCAGCCCTTCTCATGACTGGCCAGTATGAGGGTTCCGTCCTGGAGTGAGAGGCGTGAGGTAGGGCTCTGTCCAGGGAAGCCCAGGAGTTGATGGGAAAGGACAGGGCCAAGTGAATGAGGAGCTCAGATCTTCCTGGGGAGAAGTAAAAGACATTTTAAATATAGGGTCGTTGGGAACAGTATGATGCATTTTCGCATAGAAAAACAGAAAAATATGTCATGACTTCCTGATGACCTAAGAGATTCCAAAAGTAGTATCTGCTTACTGCTCAAAGCCTGGACAATGTGGAAATACAGGAAAATAAGAATTGCTTGTGGTCAGGGAGTAACCACCGTCACCAGTCAGTGGTCCTTCTAGACAAGACGGTCTTTGGTTTTGCAGGCCTCTTTGCAGGGAGATGGGCCCACTCTTGGGAGCCCAAGACTATGGACAGGCCTCCACGGGATCAGACCCAGCTGGCTACGAACCACCTCCCCTGTGCCAAGCTCCCTAGTGGGTGGGCCCTTGAGCCAGCTCCTCAGCCTCCCTGAATCTGCACTTCATGTACTCTGAGTCTCAGTGTCCTCTCCTGCAAAATGGGGAGTATAACCCCCACCCGCCTTCAGAAGCTCCAATAATCTAAGGCCTATGAAGACTCTTTGTTAAATGCTATGCAAATATGAAGCAGTCAAAGGAGAAGACAATATGCACTTTGTTCCCCTTGAAAGAATAATATTCATCAAAGTTTTAACTCAGCAGTTTGTTTAATTTAATGAATTGATTTACTTATACCCTGTCCATGTTCCAGCAAGGACTTATGGCAGCTCACTCTCCTTGACAGCACTTACCCCGCAGTGGACAGGGCACCCGGGATGGCCTCTCATCCTGGCATCCTGCCGTCCAGGTGTGTGACTGTGCACAAGCTGCCCAGCCCCTCACCTCCCAGCACGGCAAGTTCTCTTTACTGTGTCGTGAAGAATTTGGACTGGGGGTCCCCTTGTCATCTGGGCACCATCTGTAGTCAGCCATACATGTACCATGGCCTTTAGCCTCAGTGCACGGAATGTGCGAGGAGAGAACTGGGCACGCGCAAAGGCTGTGTCCCGATGGGGCCACGTGCCCACAGCCGGGTGCCCTGGGTCTGGTCCACCTGCAGCAGTGTGAATGATCCAGCAGGCAGGCACTGGAGTCTGACAGACCTGGATTCCAATTCCAATCTCCTTGCATGGCCTTCCACAAGCTATTTAGCCCCTCTTTGCCTCAGTTTCCTTATCTGTAAAGTGAAGAGCAGAGGACTCACCTCACAGGCTGTGGGGAGGCGTACGTGAGCTCTGTCAAGCACAGCAATGGCGTGGAATACACTCTTACTTGTGAGCTGCCGCTGGCCAGGTGCCTGGGGTGAAACATGCTCTTACTTGTGAGCTGCCCCTGGCCAGAGCAGGGCTGACCCTCTGTCTGACTAGCACAAGGTCCCTTCCCTGCCCTGTGGGGTCTTCTTAACCCTACAGCAACCATGTCTTCAACCTCAACCTAAAACACAGCCCAAGCATGGGAGAGAACATGGCCCAGCCGTGTTGGTACCAGCATTTGGGTGCCCTGCTGGAGGCTGGGGCTGCATAGGAGGCCCAGGGTCAGTTCCCAGAGCAACCTGAACAGGGCAGGGATGGTGGTACGTGCCGGCGATTCTAGCTAACTGGGACTACGGGGCAGACGGATTCCTGCGTGGCAAGACCCTGTCTGTATCTCTCTTTCTCTCCTCTATCATTTAAAATAAAAACCAAAAAAACAGTTCCAGACAGCCCCGATGGGAGCCACGTGCAGAGGCGCTCTGAGCCCTGTTCTGCCGTAGTCCGCGTCCGCTGGGAGTGCAGTGTTCTCCGTCTGTGGGTAGAGGCACCACGGCTGGCAGGATGGTGTGGGTGGGCGTGGGCAGAGTCCTGTGGACCAGAGCGAGGCTGTGAGAGACTAACAGCCGTGGTGTGAGGGGGAGTGGAGAGGGGAAGAGGGCTGCCCAGGGCCTGCTGCAGGGTCTTCCTCGCCCCCCGAGAGCAGGCGTTCTGAGACTTGCCTGACATGTGCCTGGGTGTCCTGGGCTGCCAGGCCGATCAGTCGGCCAGTCCTGGGTCCTCCTGCTGGGGGTCTGGCTTGGAGGCCACCCAGGAAAGTCATTTGTTCATTTGTTCTTTGAGGACCTACTACGTCCCATGCCTGGCACTGAAGCTATGGAAAGGCATCGGCTGTGTCTGCCTGCAGGGAGCTCACAGCTCGGCTCCTTTGCACGTGGGGCTGTCGGGTGGAGGGTCCCCTTTTGGGGGCAGGGCATCTCCTTACACCCCTTTCTTCCCTGCTCACACTGCAACCTGGATCAGGACCCACTTCTGCCTCCACCTGTCTTAGCTCTGCTCTGCTGGAGAGCCCCTCAACATGCGGGCTGGCAGTGGCCTCTCCCCTCTCCTTGGCCACCGTCACCTGAGACTCTGGCCACGGGAAGTTCCCCAAGCTCTCTCCCCATCATCCCGGCTTCTCCAGCTCGTCCTTGTCTCTTTTCTCCTTCCTGCTGATTTTTGTCTTCTCTGTTTCTCTCTCACTCTCTTCTCCTTTTCTTCCTCCTTTTACCCACCCCCCTAGCCCACCCAGCCCGCCCTGGCCGCCCTCTGTGTGGAACACCAGTCTGGGTGAAGGCACAGCAGGCTGGTTTGGCTGGTTTCATTCCCGCCGCAAATGTCTTCACCCCAGCCACAGTGCGGTCCCCAGCATCAGTGGGGGAGGCCTTTCCCCTTCTCCTCTCCTCCTTCCTCCTTCCTCCTTCCTCTGCCTCTGCCTTCCTTGGGCTTCTCCCAGACTCCTTTCCCCACCCTCCCTGCCCCACTCCTTGCTGTCAGTCCTCCTTCCGCCCCTCCTAGGCGAACCCCTCCTCTGGGGAGACCCTGTGGCTGCTTTGGGGCTGCCCTCTCCCGTCCCCACCACGCCCCGTGCTCCATCGCCATCCTTCCTGGGTGCGGCCTGTCCTGCTTCCTCTCCGCCGTCCTCCTCCTCCTCCTCCAGCCTCCCCGGCGGGCTCTCATCAGACCACCTTGTTTTCCTGCTGCTCTAGCACCTTCTTCCCCTCCCCCTCCTCTTCCTGCCTCCCGCCCCCACTGCCACCTCTTCATCGCGGCTTCCTTTGGCCTTTCCCTCCCTCCCTCCCCTTTCTCTGGTGGCTGCCTCTGTAACCTGTCTTACCACCAGGGCCTGAGTATACAAAAAAATAAATAAATAAAAAGGTCAGCGAGTGGAGGGAGCAGCAATAACCCCTAAAACAGTACTATCAGTGGAACATGATTGATCAATTGAATTCCATAGCGGCTGAAAAATGTGGGATTAAGTAGTGTATTATACGCACAATGAGTTGAGGCATGATGTTCATTTCAAGTTCATTTCGCCGGCCTCTGCCACCAGATCAGGCAATCAATAGGGGCAGCAGATATCATATATCACCTCTCTGCGGGCTGGGGAGAGAGCACCATAATCTCTCGCAAATTTAGAGTGACAGATTTGTCAAGATCTGAAGGGCCCCTGAATAAATGAAGGCAAAGAGACTCCTCCAGCCAGTGACCTGAGGACAAAGCTTCAGTTCAGCCCCTCCGCACACACGCCGCACACACACCGCACACGCAGAGGCAGGGGTGAGCCAAGCCAACACAGGCGTATACGCAAGTTACAGGCCTGCCCGCACGTACATGCGCACACATGCATGCACACCATGTGCGAACGCACTCACAGATGGATGCACACTTTCCTGCCCGGGATCCATTGGGTGACTCTGCAACAACCACACAAAGACCCTCCACCCTCCCTCAGCTCCCACAGCAGGGCTTCCCGAAGCCATAGGAAGAGAGAATTAGACACACGGGGACACGCAGATAGGTACAGGGAGTGACATTAGGATGATGGCATGTTCTGGAGACACGGAATGTGGGCTCACCTCCCTGTGCAATTGCACACGCACATGCACACACAAACACACCCTTCTAGAGAGGTTTTCACTTTATCCCGTATTTATCTGGATGTGTATATGCGTACAGACTGTGGACACGCATACAAGAGGGAACACCAAAAATGCCACGCCCCAATTCACACACAGGGACACAGATACCCTCAAAGACTGAAAATCCTTCCAAAGCCTTGCCTGGAACAAACACAACCACCAGATCGGGTGTCCACAGGAACACAGGGATACCACTGAGGCCGCTCTGTCCACCCGTCTCAGACCCAATCTTGTGATTGGGATGTCTCTCTCTCACACATACTTTCTCTTCTTTCCCACCCCCTACGCCCAGGATGGAGTGTGGAGGGGAGTGGGAGGTTCCATTAGGAGAGCAGACCCCATGCTCCATCTGGGAGGCCAGCAGGGGAGGATGGCTGCAGGTTGAGGTTAATCAATATGTAATATTTTCTATGGTCTCCCGAATGGTACTGTACGGTGTTACTGTATATAATGCAATATTGATTATATCATATCGTATAATCACCTATAAACTGATATATATAACAGTCCCAGAGGAACACCCTGGGGCCTACAGCATGGGCTGGCCCTGGGCCCAAGGCTCCCCAGTCCATCTCAGGCTGAGGGAAGCCAAGGAGCGGCCAAGCTGGCACAGGGCACCCAGCTTTGAGCCGGGAGAGTTGCAGGGTGGGGGTTCAGGGAGGGCCAGCAGAGAGGACACCTTGTCCACTGTGTGCTCTGGGGACTCTGAGGGACCCACAGCTGGGAGGCCTGGGGAGAGGCCTGGGGAGAGCGGGACCTGCTCACAGCCCAGTGTGGCACATCGTGTCCCCCCTTCGTGGGGTGTCTCGGCTCCCTGGGGAGGCTGCAGGAGGGTCCGGGACCAAGGAGCTAGCTCCTGAGGAGGGAGGCCCAAGCCAGACTCCAGGCCAGAAACAGTTCCCTTTCAGGGAAGGGTAACCAGGGGGCCAGGACATCCTAAGGCCCCCGGTCGCTGCCTAACCAGCCGCCCTGCGTGTACCTCCTCTTTCTTAGGGCCTCCGTGTGTCAGGCTGGGCCCAGCTCTGCTCTCAGAGCCCCGCCTGCCTCCGGCTGAAGTTAATTACTTTGCCCAGTCTCCACATTGCTCTCAGCCTCGGAGATTTGATGGTTTTCAACCCTTGGAATCAGTGGAACTGAAATTCATCTCGGAGCCGAGTTCAATTCTCCACAGGCTCCGTAATGCAGGGCCAGACGCCAGCTCCTCCCCCAGGCTGACCAAGCTGGGGGACAGAAAGGGGGTCTGGGGAGACATTCCCTGGAGGGAAGGCCCTGGGGGCCATCCTGGCTGCCCCTCTGCCCATTCCTCTCCGAACCCCACACGGTGACCACACCCCAGTCTCCTCTCAGGTCTTTCAGGGGCCCTGGCTTCCCTGCTGGATCACCGAGGCAGGCCCACCTCCTGCACCAGCCTCTCCTGCCTGGGAGCTGCAAGTCGGGGGGTCTCAGAAGAGTACAGTGCCCCGGGTCAGAGCCAGGTCCTCAGCCCACTGCACCGTCTCGTGTCTCCACCGGCCTGGCACTAACACCCCAGTGTCTGTGTGTTCTCCAGAAGTGTCTGAGGGCTCGGTCCCCAATGGAGACTCCCAGAGTGGCGTGGACAGTTTGCGGAAGCACTTGCGAGCTGACACCTTCACTCAGCAGCAGCTGGAGGCTCTGGATCGGGTTTTCGAGCGTCCTTCCTACCCTGACGTCTTCCAGGCATCTGAGCACATCAAATCCGAACAGGTGAGGAGGCGCTCTCTGCTTGCAGAGGTGGAAAGGGACCGGGCAGACAAGGCCTCTGGAGAACCGGCACAGCGAACCCCACAAACACGTCAGCGGTGCACCGCGTGTGTGCTGTGTGGACATGCTCACCTAGGGCCTCACGGTGCGGCTAGGAGAAACCATCGCAGGGTACAGTGGTTAGAAATGCTGGGCTCTGGGTGCAAGAGGACGGCCTTGGGTATACCTATGCCTTCCTGAGCCTCAGTTTCCCATCCATACGATGAAGGGCATGGACGCAGGGCCTGTGAAGGCCCTTCCAGCTCTGCTATTCCCTGGTTCTGGCATGGAGCACTCAGAGATGTCCCCTTGCTGTGCGTGTCCCTCACCCCACCCCCTGGGGTCGTACGGAAATCCTGCACATGCCTGTGAGGTGCCTCTTGCCCAGCGTCAGGAGGAGAACTTGGCCATACCTGCCTCCTGCTCCCCAGTCCAGCCATCCAGTGTCACCCCAGGCAGGGGGATGGCCCAACCCTTGTACCCAACACTTCTTGCGGACAAAATAGCCCAGAACACACAGTACACAACGCACCAGCAAAACACATAGGGTAGAAACATGTCTCCAACTGCTCACGTGTACTGATGCGCTCGTGCTTACACACCACTACCATTCTCCTGGTCCCCCTCCACACACACTGCACACCCACAGAGTCCCACCAGCGCCGTGGAGCCAGAGGTGCACATTGTCCCCAAAAAGCAGCACATGCCCCCACCATGCACCTTCACTGTGGCTGCGCATGCTCTCAAATGCAGAGGTGCACGCCCATCCTTCCCACACATTCAGCCCAGGCCCGGCCACAGCCACAGCACAGCGCGGCATGCTGGGCTTGCACACGCGCACACACGCACACATGCGCGCACCAGCACAGCCCCACAGACTCCACACAGCACAGTTCCACTCTGAGAATCCAACAGCTCCCAGCCGCGCGCCTTCTCCCCGCCCGTCCTTTTATCCCATAAGCTGTTTGTCTTCATAAAACAAAAATCAAAAGTCTTTTTAAGGTGCCCTGAGCCATAAACCAACAAAGGAGGAGCTGGCCGAGGCGGGCGGCTCGGTGCACCCTCCCCGAGTCCCCGGCTGTATTACAATGAATAACCTTTATTTACTTTCATTAGACTATTAAACACCAGCACAGTCATTTTTCCCCCTGAAACTCGGAGCAGGGCCCATAAAGCAAATCCGAAGCCTAATTGAGTTCATTTTAATTTCTCTCCGATCACAGCGAATTACTCTGGTGATAAATCAGGGGGCAGCTTCACCCCCAGTAGAAGGCCTAATTTGCAGCTAATTACAAAACTGATTTCTACAGGAAGATCAATACGAGAAGGAATTGGAAATGACGAGGCAATCCCGTCCAGCCAGGGAGGGGAGGGGGCCCTCTGGGGGGGCCAGGAAACGGAAGGGAAAAAAACGGACCCGAAAGAGCAGAAAATCAGTTTTAATTTAACGTAATATTAATCAGCGCAACTTTTCCTGCTTCGTGCAGGCTCCTGGTCTGCCCAGCTCTGGGGTCTGGCTCGGTGGTGGCTGTAATAAAAAGGCAATTACCCGAGTGTTTCGGGCAGGGCACCCTTTCAGAGTCAATGACTGGCCCCCTCCCACCCTTCTGTTAGCCATGTGGACTCTCCCCCTCCCCAATTTCATACCCCAGTGCACAGGCAGAGAGCAAGGGGCCCGTGGGGCTGTCTTTGTTTGTTTTTTAAAAAGGGGCGCCCATACCCGATCAGCTGGCCCAGCAGTGCCAGGCTGGAGGAGGCTGCGCTAGGCCCCGCCCCCAGCTGCTGCCTGCGTCATCACCTCACGTCTGCCCCTCCTTCCCAAGACTCCCCACCCCACGGGGACCCAGACACCTCATGCCTTTTAGCAAGGGGATCCCCATTGCAGTCTTCTGCCCTTGGGGCATAGGTAGGAGGGGCTGCGGGGAGGTAAAGGGCGCTGGGATAACCGCCCCAAAGGTCTAGGCCACACCTCTGGTGGGGCCAAGTCAGATCAGCCCCCACCTGCACAGAACTCTCCCTCACAGGCTGAACCTGCTCCTGCTCTCCCCGCCCTCTGCCAGTCCTTCGCCTTCCACCCCATCTGGGAGGGCTCCCGTTCCTCCTCCCCATCTGCACACCCAGCCCTCTCTGTGCGAGCGCATCAATAGAGAGCTGTCGCTTTTCTCTCTCCTCCCAGGGGAATGAGTACTCCCTCCCAGCCCTGACCCCTGGGCTTGATGAAGTCAAGTCGAGTCTATCTGCGTCCACCAACCCTGAGCTGGGCAGCAACGTGTCAGGCACGCAGACATACCCCGTTGTGACCGGTAAGGCGGCGTCCAGGAGGGTGGGCACAGCTTTCAGTGGGGGCACCTCAGCCATGCCAGCAGGGGCCCAGTGTGACAAGTGTGTCCCTGGCCGTGATATTCAGAGAGAACAGGCCTCCAGAAGCAAGGTGCCCCCTGGACAGATGTGTGCAGATGCAGGGAGGAAAACTGTGGTCAGAGTGCCCCTGAGCGCTGTCTGGAAAGGTGGAAGCCAGGAGGGGCTGTGGCTGGCTCTTCCTGCCTGTCCTCTGGCTTCTCCCTTGGCCGTTTTCCTTGCCTCCTCTGAGCTGTCCGGAATCAGGAGCCTCTTGTTAGGACATGCGCAGACTGAGGAGGGCAAACAGGCCAGGCGGGCCAAAGTGGAGCATGGGCGCTCAGTACCCAGCATCCATGCTCCGCGTCCCCGAGGCTCCTGAGGGACTCACTTTCTTCTCCCTCAAGGCCACATGTGGCTGTGGCTCTGGGCTTGAGGGCGACAACCGGCTCTATGGAGTTAGGGGTCAGCACATCATTGCAGCCTTCCTCCCGTTTCCCAGAGAGGCCACTGACACTGAGGCTTGGTTGCAAGGCCAGGGAGGGGAGGCCTGGCCTACAGGCAGGCAGGGGAGGAGACACTGGCCAGGAGCCTCCGTGGATTAGGAGCAGCAGAGGCAGCAAGAGTGAGGAAGGCCGGGCAGTGGTGCAGGAAAAGGCCAGCGGCTACAGCACCAGGCCACAGAGCTGTAGGCTGCAGGGGTGCCTGGCACTGCAGAAGGGGTTCCGGGCCAGGAGAGTGCCCAAGTGAGAGAGACTCACATTGAGGTGTTATTAAAATTCACCTAATTATTCTGGAGGCACTAAAGCCAATGTGCCGTTCGTTCCTTGGGAGACAGGATGATTGAGAAGGGTCTCGGTGGGGATTGGGAGACACTGAGGCGTTACCTGCCGAGCGAGGCGAGCAGAGGCAGCCCGGGGACCTGGCGGCAAGGCTGCTGTAGCCCACATCACAAGGGGTGTGCCTGCTGCAGGGCAGGGCCCTGGTTCTGCCTCGGAGTTCATCTGAGCATGGCTCCACTGGCACATGAGAGGGGCTGCACGTGGCCACCTCGCCTCCACCTGGGGGCTCAGGAGAGCCCTGCGAGCTCCCCAGGTTCTTTTAAAGGGCGTGTCCTGGTACAGCTGTTTCCAGTCTCGATGGAGTTGAGCCTGGAAGTGTTGGAAAGCCGGACTGGGCTTTGGGGCGCACTGGTAGGGCCAGTTCTCAGCACCTCCTCTTAGCGCGCTGGCTTAGCTGGGTATGGACACAGCCTCTGGTCAGATGGTCTCGGCCCGAGCTGCCCTTAGTCCAGCTCGGAAGCCTGACCGAGGGGGACACATGGCCCAAGGCAGGCCACCTTTCCCCTGACGTGCTGAGAGAACAGTGGTCATTCCCCAATGTGGCCCGTCCCAGGCAACTGGTAAAGGACAGCCCAGGAGGCTTTTCTCTGACCCCAGCTGTGCTTCCCTGGGCTCAGGGCCAGTCAGAAGGCAGCTACCACCTGGAGTGGAGATAAGGATCTTTGGGGTAGGGGTCCTGCCACAGGAGACCCTGGGGCTGGTGCAGAAGTGGCTCCACCTTGAGCAGCCCCCTCCCTCCTCCCCCCCATGGCCCTGGAACGGTCCCAGCTCAGCCTGGGAACATCTCCGGCTGATCCATCTGGATCCAAGTGTGAGAAAAGTTCATTTCAGACCCAGCTTGACATTCCCAGGTGGCAAGTTAGCACTAACATCTCAATCTGTATGCGACATTTCAATCAAGCGAGGAGTAACAAAAGCAGAACCATTAACATTCGGAGCTGTTCACCAGTGGTAATGACGGGGAAACTCGCTCAGAAACTGGAAATTACCAAAAAGAGAGAAGTGTGAGGAGAGGTGGGGGGCGGGGGGAGAGTAGGGAATGATTTTTCCACACTTAGGCCAAGATCCAGTGTTTGGATTAATAGTGCCATTACCCAAGAAAGGGCTGGAGATTATGCTCCTTCTTAAAATGTTTTTTGCTGGCAATTAAACGGCTGCAGTTATTGATCTTTGTTGATTTTATGTCCTCCTCATTTGCATAATCTATTAAAGATGAATGATTCATGATGTGTTTATTATGGGGACAACCAGAATTTGCTGGAGTACTGTCAAGGTGAGAAGCGGGGCGCTGTCCGGAGTTGGCCAGGAACAGTGAGCGGCACTAGAACAGACCCGGGAGAGGTGGGCTTCGGGGGAGCTCTTCTAGAAAGACCTTGGCGTCTGTCAGAATGGGCTCCAAGCAGGCCTGGGCATGGGAGGGGCTCTTGATGGATTTGTAGACATTTCACCCAAAGATTCTTTCAAAGCTTATTTTGTTGGAGAATATGAAGGGCTTCGCTGGAGGGATAGAAAGAAAGGTCCACTGGGTAGGTCAGCGGTTCTGGGCAGGGAGGTCACGGTGCCCCCAGCCTGGCTTGGGTGCGTCAGGGTGTTCAGGGAGCCCTCCGTGTCCCCCGCCTTTCAGGTAGCCAGCTCGTCTTCCTCCCTGAGGATGGGCCGCTGAGGCTGCGTGCCTCCGGGGATGAGTCCTGAAGAAACTGGCCCGGGAGTGCCATAGCCCAACCTGAAAAGCCGGCCCTTATTGATATTCCTGCCGCCTCCTGGCACCGGAGGCTGATTTCAAACTTCACCAGCCACTTGATGCAGCTGTTCCACAAGGTCAGGACTGAGAGGCAAGAGGAGCCCGGGCTATTGTGTGAGGGGAGAGCAGGGCCCAGTGGGCCAGGACACCGCTAATCACATTGCAGGCAAGGGTGGCTGCAGAGGCTGGGGCACAGCCTGGTTGCCTGCCGTCCCCTCCCGCTCTCATGGAACTGAGGAGAGAGACAGATTTCTCTGGGTGGTGTTTGCGAGTTCTGCCGAGATTTTAATTTCACTGCATCACAACTCAGCAAGCTGCCAAGTCAAGCTGGTTATTTAAATTTATCACCCACTTTCCCTTCCGCCGCTGGGCTGCTCTAGTTCAGCGCCATCTCTCCTCTCCGGCCCACGGCTCTAGGCTGCTGGTCTGGAACGGATCCCAGCCTCTCCTAAGTGATAAGGAGAAGGGGACCGGCCATAAGAGAGAGGGGGTCGGGGGCACGCCGGTCCCCGGCTTCCTCAGGTTGGCTGCCTAGGGCTGGTACCTCCTTCTACCTTCTTACCTTTCTAGGGGACACCCCTGGGGCTGCCATCCACCCCTTGGCAATTCTAGGGTCCTCTGGGTTGGGGCCCCTAGGGTGAGGCTCTGGCTCCAACTGTGTGCTGGAGCTTTCCTTCCTTAAAGTCTCCCATCGCTGTAGGAAGGGTGCCTCCTCTTCCCCATGGCTTCCTCGCCTCGAGCCCCTTTTTCGGCTGCAACGAGAAGAGGAGCGGGAGAAGCTGCCATGATATTGGCCTGGGAGGAGATGATGAGCAGGAGTCGCAGGACTGCCACGGTCACTGCAGACGCCTCTGAGCATGCAGAGTCCCCTGGTCCCATGAGAGTCCACCCCGAAGGACAGGGCAGGCTCCCTACCTTGGAGCCCAGACGGCTCAGCTAGTACGGGAGGAAGTCTGTGCAGCACAGAAACCCAGGAAGGCACCAGCCCCGGAGCTGCCGTATCAACAGCCTTCGCCGGCCGCTGTGGGCATCTCCGCCAGGCTCTGCACAGCCCTGTGCACGCGTAGTCCTCACCACCTTGTTTTAGTCACAGAGAGCCAATGGAGAACTGAGGTCGGTGTCCAGGAACCAGGCAGACCAAGCCTACCAAAACGTAGCTGGGTGAAATGCAACGCCACAGCAGTGTGCGAGAGACTGCTGGGATCGCCCTGGAGGTAGACCCTCCCTAGGGGAGGTTGGGGTGTAACACACCCGTCAGGAGCCGGGAGAAGCTGGAAGCTAAAGCTGTCACGCGGTATCAAGCCAGGGGCAGGACAGAGGCAGCACTGGCCGTGAAAGGGAAACACGTGAACTTATCCAAGGCCCCCAGGAGGCAGTTGAGGGGTGGAAATGTTGCCATGAGAAATGAAGACCCCAAGCCTGCCCCTGGATCAGAGTCCACATTTATACCAGGAATGTGGTGTGCAGACCCCAAGTCAAGGACTTACATGAAAATGTGCTCAGGATAGTAACCCACTCACAAACCCCAGCAGGAACAGTGGCAAACCTTCCTTGTAGAGGCTTTCTACAATACAGGGCGCATGGGGTTCCCACGGGAGTAGGGGGAGACTGCCACTAAAGATGAGCTCACTGTAAACAGTTACACACCTCCAGCCAGCCGGTGCGTGGATAAGGCAGCTGGATCCCACATGGCCAACTGCACTGCTCGAGCCCAGACCCGCAGCTTTAAAATACACCAGGCGGGGCCAGCAGGCGACATAGTAGCTAAGGCGCTGGACTCCCACATGGTCGATGCGGTTTGAGTCCTGGACCTGGGGACTTGAAACTCACCCCAGGCACAGGTGCATGCATACCCAAAATCCTGAGAGGAGAATGGAGGAGAAGGAGGTGATTTCTCACTTTCCCTCTCTCTGTCTCCCCAGTGAGCGCACATGCCCTAAGGCAAAAATCTCTCTCTAAAAAAAAAAAAAAAGGAAAAAGAAAAACAACAACAACAAAAATCCGCACCAGGCATGTGTGCCCAAACTCCAAGAGGAAGTTGGAAGAGAAGGGACTATGGCATGGCTATCTCCCTGGGGGGTGATTTCTCTCTCTCTCTCTCTCTCTCTCTCTCTCTCTCTCTCTCTCTCAGTGAGTGCGTGCACCCTATAGCAAAAAACTAAAATAAATAAATGAAATTACACACCTCATGTGAATCATAGGGGAGAGTTAGAAGAAGCAATAAATGGGACAGTTAACACCCCGCGAGACCTGCAGATCTGCAGATAATAGACTCATACAAAGCGACTACAAACTCAGCATGTTTATTATACTAAAAGACAAAGTCAAAGGGAAGTATCAGTTTTGTTTTTATCATAGATCCCGATTCCCAAGTCCACTCCCCACCCTTGCTCAGCAAATTGTCAGCTACCGGAGATCAAAAAGGGCAAAGAATGGAGCCCACACCTGTGGCTCGTTGTGTGGGGGCTAGGCGTCAGGGAGGGGCCAGCCTTGAAGCCTCAGGCAACTCTGAGAGCAGAGCCTGTTCCCGGCTTAGCCAGGCTCCCAGATGGCTAACTCTCTGCCGAGAATCCAAACTTTGGGAAATGTCTGAACAGAGAACTCGGGAAAGGACAGCGCTTTCCTCTCTAGCTGTGGAGGAGCCGTGTTGGGGAGACACCTAGCTAGCTTCCGCACCCTGGCTAATGGTGAAACGGTGGTTTTACTCACAAGCTTGGGAGAACGTCTCTTACTGCTCAGAGACTGCAGCTCTGAAGGAAGCTGTAACCGAGATCAGGGAACCCAAGAGGGAGGCGCCGGGGCAATGCACGACTCTGGTCTCCTGAGAGCTGGTATGTGAGCAGGGGTGGAGGACGCCAGCGAGTCCAAGTTCAAAGCTGAAAAGCAGGCGCTGGCCCAAGGGCTCTGGAGGCTGGGGAGAGCTGCCTGGGCTCAGCTTCTGGAAAAGGGCTGTCTGCTCCTGGAGGGGCAGACTCCTTGGCCATCTCTGAGCTGGCCAGCAAGGTAGCCTTTCCTCAGACAGAGGGGTGGGCCCTGGGAAACCTCCAGGGACTGCCCCTTTCCTGTAGTTAACAGCCCCGTTCCAGGGCGACAGCACTTCCCTCCATAAAACAAACAGCTTAGCCCCCGACCAGCCCCTCTGGGGAGGACAGGGCAATAAAGTCCCAGTAATGTTTCTGAAGGAGGCTGGGAGCCTCCTAGTCCTGTCTGTCGGCTCAGAGCCTCTGATTAGCCAGAGGAATTTAGGGCGCAGAGATCAGAGTTCCTCCCCAACCTTGAAAGGCGAGGGCTAGGCGACTTCAGATGTGTGGAAAGAGCCCTTTCCTGTGGAGGCCAAACTAAACCAGAGAGGGCATTTCCTCAGTCCCCGGGAGCCCTGCACCTCTCGCTTGGACTGAGCAGGCCCAAAGAAAAGAGGCCAGCCTCCTCCAAACACCTCTGAGGCCTCCAGCCACGTCCCCATCCCCGAGGACTCCAGCACCCAGACCTCGGCTCTGATTGAATTACAGGGGCATTTCCATAGCAATGAGACAGTGACAGATAGGCGGGTGCCTTGAGTCCGCAGCCCAGGGAGTCCGGGGGTCGGGTGCTCCCATTGCTCCCGTCCAGTCCACCTCTAGAGGAGAAGGATAAGAAAAGACACTACTCCACTGTAGAGACCAGGGGGTCTGGCCGAATTCGAGCAGGGTAGGAGCTGGCCTCCCGTCTCCAGCCCCAGCTCCACACCCACGTCTGCGTCTACAGGCCATCCCTGGTGATGGGCTGCCCTCCCTAGGCAGGGGCCTTGGCCAAAGTACATAGATAATGGGGGTGCCGGTGGCACAGGAGTCACAGGGAGGATGGAGAATACCTGAAGGGCTAGGGATCTTAGCAAAGATGCTTTCTGCAGTCTTCAGATGTGGGCCTCATGTCCGTCCTTCAGCTTTCCCCTCCATCCCTGACACCCCGGGCGGCGCCTGCGGAGTGGACGGTGCCGGGTCTTCCACAGCATGGCCTCTCCGCTTCCTTTCGAGATCAGAGAGGGAAACCTGTCTGAATCAGAATCAAACTATTTTCAAGAAATCCATGATCATTGGGACCAGCAGTTGGCGTAATGGCTATGTCGCTGGACTCCCACGTAGTCGACCGCGGTTTGAGTCCTGGACCCGGCAGCTTAAAACTCACATTGGGCGCGTGTGCGTGCGTGCCCAAGTTCCCAAGAAGAGAATGGAGGAGAAGGGATTGCGGTGTGGCCATCCCCCCTGGGGGTGACTTCTTGCTCTCTGTCTCTCTGGCACATGCTGTGTAGCAAACATCTCTCTGAAAACAAAAAGGAAAGAAATCAATGACTTTTATTTCAAGTGCCTGTAGTAGTCAGTGCGGGCTAACAGCCAGTTGCCTCGCTGAGGACACTGGGCACGGCCTCCACGATTACCTAGGTCACAGGGAACCTGCCGGCTGCTGTGGATGTTCAGAGATGACTGGGGAGTCCCAGACAGTTCTCCGATAGGGTGTTCCCCGAGCACCGAGCTTGCTTACCCAGTTATCTGGCACTTTCTAAGCTAGGAAAGGTTGGCCAAATAAAAGTGAAGTCAGTTAACCAGCCTTTTCTGAAGGACCGGAAATCCCAAATAGTGGCACATTACTTGTGGGGACCAAGTTCCCACAGGCGTCTTCACAGCCTCCGCCAAGTCTCCTAGGCAAGACCTGAAAACCTGTCCCCACCCCCAGACCCAGCCACCCCCACGGCACCTGAAAGACCCTCCTCCTTCCCCAGGGTGATCAAAATTCTTCCTTCTCCCACTATTAGCCATTGCCGCAGGACAAACAAGCCAGCACGTTTTTAACCGAGAGCTTTGGAGGCAAGCTCTGCCACTATTGTCACTTCTGAGAGGGCTCAGCCCGGAATCCTCCCTCTCTTCCCGGTGGCGGCGGGGCCTGCGGGCCTGCGGCGAGGCGGGAGGAAATCCTGGGGCTCTGAGAGCAGCCTAATGCTCCAGCAGCTTAAGTGGCCGGTTGGCCGTTTTCCTTGGGATTAGGGTTTCACTTACACAGAGCGCCTGAAAAACGCTGTGCTTTCGGAAGGATTAGAGCTGACAATTCAGTGCTCTCAGAGAACAGAATAAAGCCGGAGAGGAACTGGGAGACCTGCCGTATCAGGCGACTGTGCAAACAGGCTTAACCTCTGCCCACCCAGCACGAGGGTCTCGCATGCTCTGACCCCATCTGCGAGCCTGGACCCAGCTTCCGGAGCCAGCACCTGCCCAAATCCAGTCCACACTCGTGATTTGCTTATGGAGCCAGCGAAGGCAGGAGGGGCAAACGAGCGGCTGAGAGCGGCCGAGAGGGCTGAGCGCGTTTCCTGCACTGTCACGTGAGGGAGTTGGACTGGCCGACGGCCAGGCCAAGCCCCCTTCCAGCCTTTGGCATTGCAGTTCTCCTTGCCGTTCCCTACTCTTACTCCAGGGCAGCTCTGTCCCTGGTCCACTTCCTGTGGGGCCCGGGGCCAGCAGGTGACAGCCCAGAGGGCAGCGTGCTGGGAGAAGGGTGGTCGAGGTGCAGACCTCACTGAGTCCACGCAGATCTGAGCAGCATCTCTGCGAGGACACGCCGGGACGAAGGTCCAGCTGTCATGGCAGGCAAGATGGGTTAGGACAGCAGCACCCTGAGCTGCAGGCACGGCCCCCTCTGCTGGGCCCTGGAGCCTGCAAGCCTTGGTTTACGTGCAGGGCCGAGATAGTTCCCGGAGCCGGAGTCTGTCACACAGGCCCCTCTGTCCCAGAGGCCAAACCTTGGGGGGATCTGGAGACCTGGAAAACGAGAAACAAAATGAAATATGTAGAAAACTCTCCCTATCCTTACAAAACATCTTTTGCAGATTACAGTTTGTTCTTTGAGTGTATTTTGTTTAAGTTAGATTGGTCATAAAGGGGTCATAATTGGCATGGGAAGTGTACAGGTAGAGGATACGTAGGCAGTAATTACGGATTTAATAACTCTGCATTCTTGTATTATAAATGCTTGTGTCAAATGCAAGCACAGACTGCCAACCTTGAGGAAATCTAATGTCTTCATCTTCGCTGTCTTATGACATACTTACAAAACTTGAGAGGAGGATAGTAAAACGAGAGTTATGTGTTCTGGCCTTAGGGTCCTCCACAGTGTCAAGTGGATAGCAAAAGTGCTCATTTTCAGAGAAAGATGCTGAGGGAAGGCTTCTCTAAACTCATTGAATACAACTTTCGCTGAATAAATCTATGTCTAATAAGTCTCGTTGTCTGAGCTGTTTACTAGCAACAGTTTCTGTTTCTTGGGCGCCTTCCTTTTTATGATTTCCCTGGTCTTTCCGAGTTTTCACATTTTCCTGCTCTCAAGATCAGATCAGCCTCCCAGCGACTTCACGTGCGGTTCTGCGGCTTTTTGTATGATCTCGTTGGTACGAGTGGAGTAGTCACAGATGAGTAGCCTTATGCCAAAGAACATAGACTCTTATTTTTTTAGAATTATTTAATTTACTATTATTACTATTGTTTTAAGTTTGCTATAGGGCATATGCATCCACGAGAGAGAGCTAGAGAGAGAGAAAAAATGAGAAAGCAAGCCGCCAGGTCTGGAATTTGAACTGTGGTCAGCCAGTGCCCTTCCTTTTTTTTTGAGAGAGATTTTTGCTATAGGGCGTGTGCACTTGCCAGAAAGACAGAGAGAGACAGAGAGACAGAAAGCAAGAAATCACCCTCCAGGGAAGATGGCCACGCCGCAATCCCTTCTCCCCCATTCTCCTCTCGGGATCTTGGGCACACATACACACACGCCCGGTGTGAGTTTAAGCCACCGGGTCCAGGACTCGAACCGCTGTCGACTACATTGGAGTCCAGCAACATAGCCATTACGCTAACTGCTGGTCCTAGGAGTCCAGTGCCCTTAACCACTATGTCACCTGCTGGCCCCTCTTTTCGTTTTTTTAAAGAATTATTTTATTTAACTTTATTCATTTATTTACTTGTTTTAATTTGACCAGGGAGGGACAGAGTGAGAGAGAGGGAGGAAAAGTGAGAAAGCAAGCTGCCAGGTCCAAGACTTGAACCACAGTTGGCCATGTGGGAGTCCAGCACCCTCAACCACCATGCCACCTGCTAGCCCCCCTTTTCATTGTAAATAAACAGTGTTTATTAATCCTTGAGTCATGAAACCTTTGGAACTATGATAGAAGCATGGGCCATCTACCTAGAAAAATATGCATATCTGATATCCACGACATTTTAGGACTCTTCGTATGGACTCCCCAAAGTGCATCTGCGGGTTCTATGGCATTAGTGAGTCCCAACCTAAAAGCCCCGCTGTAGAAAATGGAGAAGCCAAAACACACAAGAGACAAGAAGTGACAAGGCGTTCTGGTACGGGAAGGGCAGCTTAGCCTGATTCCAGGTCATACCTTTCTGTTTTCTGAGTCGATGGTATCTAAGAATATCAGTTAGAGCCAGTTCCAAGAACACTGCTTGTTCACATCCTGCCATCCCCAGCTGTGAACTCTTGGAAATAATCCTGGATCATCCAGAAAGTCATGATGTATTTATGCATAGAAAAACAGAAAAATACGTCATGACTTTCCTGACGACCTAATACTTAGCCCCTTCCATTTTAATTTCTCATCTATAAAACATATTTAAAATGTATCAACATCATTGAGTTGATATGAGGATGAAATTCAATCGTGTGTATGTGTGTATATATAAAATATCAAGGATAATGTCTAATGTTCAATGGATCCTAGCTAGTCTAGATGCAAGTCAAAAGACAATTTTGCCCTTGAATATTTTTTTCAATTTATTTTTACTATTTATTTTTTATTGTCAGCGTGTATGCCTGGAGAAAGGGAGAGGGGGAGAGAGAGGTGTGTGCGGGTGTGGTCACACTGCCATTGTTTTTCTCCAGTCCTCCTTCCTATCAGGCTTTTGAGCATGAACAAACACATGCTTGGGGCCAGGATTCGAACTGCAGTCAGCCATGTAGGATCCAGTACTTAATGCACAATGCTTGGCCACTGTGCTACATGGTCAGCCCTGCTTGTAAATCTTTTTTTCATTTTAGAGCAAGAGTTTTGTTGTTTGTTTGCTTTTTTGCTATAGGGTATGTACACTTGCCAGAGAGAGAGAAAGCGAGAAATCATGCCCAGGAGGATGGCTACGATGTAATCTGTTCTCCTCTATTCTCCTTTTAGGATGGTGGGCACACATGCACATGCGCCTAACATGAGTTTCTTGCCTCTGGGTCTGAGGCTCGAACCAGGGTCGGCCATGTGGCACTCCACCACTGTAACCATTACACCATCGGCTGGTCTCTCTGCTCTTAAATCTTACACCTGACCATTAAAGTAGCACAAATTATCTAATAACTAAAAATGTTCAGGTTCTTAAGAAAGTCTTTCACTTTACTTTTCTTTGTACTTGTAAGAGGAGCAGCACTTAGAGTCTCCACAACAGTTGATTTGATCTGGCCCATTTGGTAAGGAATGTCTGACAGAAGTGCACTGTCTGATTCAGAGGTAGTGATTGCTGTGGAAATTGGCTTTAGACTCTTCAGGGACTTCTGCAGTTGAACTGAGACGCCGTCCTCATCTCGTACAGGGCTGCTAACACTTCTGGGTACTTTCAGCTTCTCCACTACTACTGTTTCTCCAAGAGCCTCTTTGTTTTTTAGAAAACTCTCAGAGGAGATTCATACTCCGCCCCATGGAGTTTTACTGCAGACTTTCGGTGTCAGTAAGTTGATTCTTTGTGTCCTTTTTTTCTTGCCTCATCTTAATGACAGAAGTGAAGGTCTGAGGTTTTGCTTGTCAGGTGACTTCTTTTCCCCTTCTTGGCTCTTTTGGGAAATTCCTGGCTCCGTGTTATTATTAAAAGGCAGTGTGTCATGGACATGACTTCAAACTTCAGCCCTCTCATTTATTAGCTGTGTAGCAAAGATAAATTGCTATGTTGAAGAAGATGAATATGTCTATATCCATGGCTTGAAATTACACACTGTAGGCATGCTGTGAAAAACCACACTGTACCCCACATTCACAAAACAATAATAATAACAGTAATAATAATAAAAAAAGAAGATAGGGGCCAGATGCTGGCACAGCAGTAATGCAACTGGACCCACGTGGGCGGGTCCCGGGCTCATGTTCTATGTACGCTGTGCCATGAGCCAGCCTGGCCAAAGCTGGGGGTAGATTACGAGGGGACGACTGTGTTTGGATTTGCCTCTGTCTCCCAAAAGAATCATTTTTTTAAAAGGAAGTTAGACTGATCATCTGGAAGGGTCTTCTATCTTTTTAAATTTTCTAAATATTTTTTAAGGTTTTTGCCATAGGGCACGTGTGCTCGCTGGAGAGCAACAGAGAGAGAGAAATGAGAAACCACCACCACCACCACCCCCAGGGAGGATAATCACACCACAATTCCCTTCCCCTCCATTCTCCTCCCGGAATTGTGGGCATGCATGCACATGTGCCCAGCGTTGTTTCCAAGCCATCAGGTGTAGGACTTGAACCATGGTCAGCCATGTGGGAATCCAGTACTGTAACCACCATGCCACCTGCTGGCCCCAAGGGTCTTCCATCTTTAAAAACTTCATAACCTTAGCAAGCAAGGAGTCGACAAGCAAAGCCCGTCTTCTCCTAGTAATAGGCGGGTTTTTCCCACTGCGGTGCTTGGTGCTGTTTTCCTGTTACTGGTTGTCAGTGAGCAAAGCGGATACTTTACTGCTTCCTGTCTTCTGTGGGATGGCGCGTAGATCATAACTGATGGATTCTGCCGTGCAGCTGTTTTCTCCTGCTTCTGTGCTTTTGCGTGTTTGTGTAAAGGAGGCGGCTGTGCCTCATCAGTTTTAGAGTCGGTCTGCACTGCGGTTTGTCCATGCATCTGTGGGACCACGAGGCCCAGTGTTCTGGCGAGTCTTCTCTGCACAGATCCCATTGCCCATTCATATGCTCTCACTGGAAGAGGCTTGCTTAGAGAATGCTGCTGGGCAAATGGGATGACGGGCTTCGTAATTTGAAAACTTCCTGCAGTATGTGTTTTCCATTATTGACAATGGTGTTCCAGAAGAATATATGGCTCCGGCAAGAGTTTGGTCAATTTTTTCCTGCTCTTCAGGTGTCGCATGTGTACTAATGAAGCCACTGAGAGTGCTTTGTATGCAGTGGCTTGTCCCTTTGTACTAGGGATTTTGTACAGGCGCCTCTTTGAGGTGATATGAAGTCCCGAACTCGCGACAGCAGGAGCACAACTGGATGCAGAGCTCTTGGAAGCCTGCGTGCTTTCCCTCACCGAGGGCCTCTTCTTTCCCCTTCTAAGAATTTTGCCTGGCGCTTCCCAGGTTCAGCTATTTAAATAGAATTTGGAGGGAACCAGCAGTTAGCATAATGGCTATGTCACTGGACTCCCACGTAGTCGACCGCGGTTCGTGTCCCGGACCCGGTGGCTTAAAACTCACGCCGGGGGAACCAGCAGTTAGCGTAATGGCTATGTCGCTGGACTCCCACGTAGTCGACCGTGGTTCGCGTCTCGGACCCGGTGGCTTACAACTCACGCCGGGCGCGTGCGCGTGCGTGCCCAAGATCCCGAGAGGAGAATGGAGGAGAAGGGATTGCGGCGTGACCATCCCCCCTGGGGGGTGATTTCTCGCTTTCTGTCTCTATGTCTCTCTCTGTCTGTCTGGTGAGTGCACGCACCCTATAGCGAAAAACCTCTCCAAAAAAAAAAAAAAACTCACGCCGGGCGCGTGTGCGTGCGTGCCCAAGATCCCGAGAGGAAGAATGGAGGAGAAGGGATTGCAGCGTGACCATCCCCCCTGGGGGGTGATTTCTCGCTTTCTGTCTCTATGTCTCTCTGTCTGCCTGGCGAGCGCATGTGCCCTATAGCGAAAAAAAAACTCTCAATAAATAAATAAATAATAAATAGAATTTGGAAATGTGCCTTCTGATCAGCAGTTCAGTGGGCGACTTTTAGCATGCAAAAGTTCCTACATGCTGGAAGTTTTCGCCTGTAGAAGTTTCTATCCGTCATACCATTTTGCAAGAGAGCAGGCCAGTGAAAATAGCTTTGCAGGAGGACTGCCTCCAGCTTAACTGGAAACAGCTTCCTAACCATCAAGGCTTTCTCCCTCTCTCCTGAAGCCAGGTAGGGGATTTGTGATGAAACCTTAGATTACAAGGAATTCATGTGTAACAGGCTGTGGGAACCATGCAGCTGGAAACCAGAATTCAGATGCATTTAAATTCCTGTTTATGAGAAAAAGGCACACTCCTTCGCTGGCTGATTTGAAGACATTAATATCACAAAGCCAAGAGAAGTTGAGTTTCTCTATCTCTCTAGCTTCAAAATCTCTTCATCAGGGGCAGCAGGTGGTGTGTGGTTAAGGTAGCAGGATCCCACATGGCCAGCTCCTTGGTTCGAGTTCAGTACCTGGCAGCTTGTAAAACATGCCAGGCTTATGTGTATGCATGCCCCAAGTCCCAAGAGAATGGAGGAGAAGGGATTCTTGCATGGCCATCCCTGCTGGGAGGGTGATTTCTCACTTTCTCTCTCTGTCTCTCTACAGCAAGTGCATGCAGTCTATGGCAAAAATCTTAAAAACAAACAAAAATCCTCTTTTTTTTTCTTTCTTTCTTTTTTTTTTTTTTAGAGGTTTTTGCTATAGGGCGCGTGCGCTCACCAGAAAGACAGAGAGACACAGAGAGATAGAAAGCGAGAAATCACCCGCTGGGGGGATGGCCACGCCGCAATCCCTTCTCCTCCATTCTCCTCTCAGGATCTTGGGCACACACGCACACATGCCTGGCATGAATTTAAGCCGCTGGGACTTGAACCGTGGTCCACTACATGGGAGTCCAGCGACATAACCATTACTCTAACTGCTGGTCCCATCTCTAACTTTTTCTAACTCTCCTCTCACTTGGGTCTTGTTTTGACCAATAAGTGCCCCGCTATTAATCTCTCCAGCAATTGTAGATATTGCTGTCATTGCCCACTTCAAGTACAGCCCACTAAAAGATGGTCAAGGAGACTGTAACTCATATCAACAACAGAAGTTAATAAAAGAAAACGCACAGCAAAGCAAACACAGATTCTTTCTTCTATTTCTCTGGGAGTCAGGAGTGACCTCTCACTTTGCATTTCTACTCTGTTTTCGAGTTTAGAAACTGTAAGGTATTGGCTACACTAGATAGGTTTAGAGGAAGATCATTCTAGTGCGTGGTAAAGCTAACTGACGACATACGAGTCCCTCACTGCAAATCGTTCATCATCCTACAGCACCCCACATCTGGCTCAGCCACAGTACACACAGGGAGTACCACTGCTTGGGAGGCTGGAAGCCACATGGGAGACCTAAGATCTGTTCCAAGGCTGATCTGAACACCCTAAGCTTGGTCGCACGTACCTGTAATCCTAGCTAACTGGGAGGTTGGGGCAGGAGGATCGTGGCATAGGTAGACTCTGTCAAGAATGCCTACCACTGGGGCCAGCAGGTGGTGTGGTAGTTAAGGCACTGGACTTCCACACGGTAGACAGTGGTTCAAGTCCCAGACCTGGTGGCTTGAAAATCACACCGAGCACATGTGCATGTGTACCCAAAATCCTACGAGGAAAATGAAGGAGAAGGGATTGCAATGTAGTCACCTTCCCCCTCCGGGGGGGGGGGGGTGATTTCTCACTGTCCCTCTTTCTTTTTCTTGCTATCTCTCTCTGGAGAGTTCACATGTCCTATGACAAAAACAAACAAACAAAAAATTAAAAAAAGAACATCTGTCCCTGTTTCTCTTCTTTTTCCTCTTTAGCTCTCATTTAAAAAGGAGGAAAATCCACCACCTATCGATATTATTTAAACTGGTTTTAAGAAAAGGCAGAGTTAAGCATTTACATTTCGTCCCAGTCTTTATCTCTTCAACAAAGACCAGTGTATATGAAAGAATTAGAAAGCAATTAGAACCCATCAGGAATTGGCCGTGTATGTAATAGAGTGATAGAGAATTCACCAAGAGGTATGTGTTGAGCGCCCACCGTGTTCTGCATTGTAGAGCAGAGACAGGGCCTCCTGGGGTTGCTCGTGATCAGGGAAGAAAGCCATGATAGGAAGCCACAGGGCCACTGCATGTGAAGTATAACGACCTGGTAAACTGCGGGGGACAGATGCTCTAGAAGGGTTTGGAAGAAAGAGACGTCCCTGATGGGTAGGGTGGTCATTTTTCTGAGGCTTAAGCTGGAAGGAAAGGGAAACTGAGAAAGAAGAAACGGTCATGGCAAAAGCACACAAGCTTGAAGAAAAGGTCATGCACAAAAGCACCCAGAGGGCGGTGTGGAGGTTAAGGTGCTGGATTCCCATATGGCTGACCGCAGTTCAAGTCCCAGATCTGGGGGCTTGAAAATCATTCTGGGCACATGTCCGTGTGCACGCATGCCCAAAATCCCAAGAAGAGAATGGAGAAGGGACTGGGGTGTGGCCTTCTCCCCTCTCAGGGAGGGGGGGTGATTTTTCACTTTCCATCTCTTTCTCTCTGTCTCTCCCTGGTGAGGTCACCCTCTGACAAAACAGATGAACTCACAAGCGACACAAACCAGTTTAAATAGCCCAACTAAACCAGAAGGGGTGCGAATTAGCTGAGAAAGTGGGTAGAGAGGGTACCTAGAGACCGAAAGCCTGCAGAGTTTCCCTTCTAACTTCGAATACCGGAGTCGGAGTCGGTGGCGGTTTCTTTTCTTTTTTTTTTTTTTTTTTGGAGAGGTTTTTTTTCGCTATAGGGCGTGTGCGCTCACCAGACAGACAGAGAGAGACATAGAGACAGAAAGCGAGAAATTACCCCCCAGGGGGGATGGTCACGCCGCAATCCCTTCTCCTCCATTCTCCTCTCAGGATCTTGGGCACGCACGCACACGCGCCCGGCGTGAGTTTTAAGCCACCGGGTCCGGGACGCGAACCGCGGTCGACTACGTGGGAGTCCAGCGACATAGCCATTACGCTAACTGCTGGTTCCCTCGGTGGCGATTTCTATAAGGGGCAGGGCGCGATGAAAGCAGTGTCACTCACCGACCAGCCGCACGGTCACATTTGGGATAGAAAGGGGGGAGAAGAACACGGAGCCAGGGGATACAAGTGAAAAACTGCTGATAGGAGCCGAGCTCTGATGGTGGAGGAAATGAAAACAGGGCCAACGTAGCAGACATTGCTGAGGACGACTGACAGCACTTGGTGACTGACTTCATATGGGGTGGGGAAAAGGCTATGGCAAAGATTCCAAAGATTTTGGTCCTACGGTCTTCAAGAAGGTCGGTAGCACTGACAGAGGAAGGGGTGGAGAGGAATCTGCTTTTATCCCCGTTAGGCTCGAGGTGACAGTGAGATAGCTCACGAAGATATTCAGTGGGCAGTTGCAAACGTGAAAACTGGAGCTTGGCTCTGTATATTTAGGAAGCATGGATTGCTCAGGCGTGTCCAGCTAGGGGTTAGGAGACTCTCGGGAAGGTAGGGGTGAGGTCATCTTCAAGGGGAGAATTGGCAAAGAGAGAGAGAGTGCCTTGGCAGGATGACGACTAGGGCCCTGCGGGTGAAAGGAAAGGGCCTCTGGCCAGGGACACAGTTCTGTGGCTTCCTCCAGCCACGCCTTGCCTTCCCAGGGTTAGACAGAGGTATTAGGGTGGTAGAATGGCACTGGCTGGTGAGGAGGATAAGAGCACCCTGGAGGGAGACCCCAGAGAGGGTAGACTAGGGTATGGGAGTGTGGGAGTGAGGGAGAGGGTGCGTCGTTATTAGAGACTGGAGCATGCTGAATTGCAAAAGGGGGTGGAAACCACTCTCACGGTGCTAGAGGGGGCAGGCGAGGAAGGGGGGCCAGGCAGGTGTGGCTGTGTTCCCGAGGAGATGTCTGTGGTCCGGAGTTATCTCCCTAATACTGACTTGCCTTGCCTCAACTCCAGGACACCGCCAAGGAAGGTCCTGCCTCCCACCCTCAGGCTCTAGCTGACAGGGCTCTGAGGACGGAAGTCCAGCAGTTGGTGGGGAGAGCAGATATTGCTCATTGGAACTTGAGCTGACCCTCTTGCACGATTGGCTGGAAGCTCTTGATTCACTTTAGGAATGGTTTTCTATCATTTAAATGCCCTAAACACTAACGGCAAAATGGCCCACTGGCTGGCCCCTGCTCTCCACACCTGCCAGGCCCAGCACTGCGGCTCCACTTGGAGAGGACAAGGAATACCCGTCAGCCCCTGTCGCAGGGTGGTAGGGTGCCCTTTAAGCCTGAAGGGAAGATGGAGTGAAAGGGGAGAAGTAAGCAAGAAGGGGATTGTCCATTTGGCTACTGGAGAGACCATGGCCGAATAACTGCCGAGAAGGAGTAAAACCAGGTCATCTCCCTCCCATCTCTGTCTGGGTTTGGAATGCAAAGACACAGGCAAAGGCAGACACACACACACACACACACACACACACACGCACGCGCGCACACACACAGAGTGATGCAGAACAGGGGCACACACACACAGACCGCAGTTAGCAGGCTTAGACACAGGTGAAGGTGCACACCTGTTAGTACACACCTGCTCCTGCTCCTCCGGGTGCAGGGCTGCACGCGCCCCGCACGTCTACACAGAACTCTTTCCTTTCCAAGTCTCCTTTCCATGGAGTACCCTGGTGTGAGCAGAGGCAAGGCCCTCTCTTCCAGGCCTCACCCCTTACCCTTTGTGTTTTTCCAGGTCGTGACATGGCGAGCACCACTCTGCCTGGTTATCCCCCTCACGTGCCCCCCACTGGCCAGGGAAGCTACCCCACCTCCACCCTGGCAGGAATGGTGCCTGGTAGGTGACAATGCTGCAGCTGCCTAATCGAGGTGGGGGGAGCTAAATTGTGAGTGGTCTGTAGCCTGAGGCTGGGGGTGGAGGGAGCCCCAACATCCCCTCCCTGCAAACCACTGCTGTTCTGTCCCCCCTCTCCCTAGAGACTGCAGTTGGTCCCTCATGCTCCCTCATAAGTGCCCCAGGGAGGAAGCTTGCAGAAGTGCCCCCTTGTGTACACCCCACTCATGCCCCTCCACAGCGCCCACCCACTCCAGCCCGAGCAGAGGAGCGCTCAGCTTCAGCTCCGCCCTCAGTGCCCCAGCCCACCCCAGCCAGCTGACACTGCTTGGAAGAGCTGCCCTGTTTCCATGGAAACTTGGAGCTAAGCACCATTTCCAGGGGCATGTCAGTCACTCAGACAAAGCCACCCTGGTCCACACCAAGCCACAGGGGAAGACCAACCCCACCCCAGAGAGGAGAGAGCTAGTCCCTGAGAGGAACAGAGGACAAGCCATGGCAGGGACCAGAGAGTGGCTCCAGAGATGAGCTAGGGCACGCACATCTCAGGCTGACCAGCCCTCACTGCTCCGCCCGGGCTCTGACTCACGCCCTGTCTGCGAGGAGCTGGGTATGGGCTGAGTGGTCAGAGGCACAGGCCGCATTTGGGATCTGGCGACTGCCACTGACGGTTGTGATAGTCCTGGCCCCTCTGCCCAGATGGGAGGGGACCTGAAGTCAGAGAGAACTGAAGTCCTATTTATATAAGCACTAAAAAAAAAACAAAAGCAGAAAACCACTCTTGTCTTAAAGAGAAGGAGACCCACTGGCCCGCAGCCCACTCCCTCTGGCCACTGCATTCTCATTGGTGGGGGCAGAAGAGAGGCTAGAAGAGGGCGATTGGCCCATCCGTCCAGGAACCACCAGGGCAGCCCTGAATAAGCAGAGCTTGGGGGGCGAGGATGAGGCACAGGGGGAGATGGCTGCAGGGTGTGACAGAATGGGGGCTGTTGGGATTGAGAGGCATGGGTGAAGGTTCCTACCCAGATTGGGGGGGCAGGAAATGGAAGCCTTGGGGGAAGGTCCCAGCCATGAGCAGGTGGAGGCTGGAGGTCTTAGAGGGGAGAGGGGAGAGTGGAGAGAAGGGGGTGGGTAGTCTGCAGGGAGGTGGGGATGAGGGGAGCCTCAGAGAGCTCGTGGTGGCAAGGGGGGAGTCGTTAAACAGAATCTAGTGCTGATGAGGAAATTACACTTGTTTCATTAGCGATGGGGAAGGAGATAGCTCAGTTCCTCTTGGTCACAGTTGAGCTCAGAAGCTCATTATCGTGCTGCACGCATGCTTTCCCTCCTCGTCAATAAACAGGCTTTCCAGTGGCTGCATCCCCCACCCCCACCCCGCTCCCTCTCGGAGAGGGGCCCCTTCTCCTCTACTTAACCCGCGGTTAGGGATCACTGTAAACAGTCTGGGGTCATCACACAGGAGAAAGGGCGAGGAGGGAACCCGGAGGCCTGGCCTTTTTCCTGCAGAGGGAGGGAGGCCGCTTCCGACGGCTCCCAGCCCAGGTCCGCGGACCTGCGGCCCGTCCACCTGCTTCCCGCCTCCTCCTTCCCTTCTCCTGCGGTGGCCCACGTAGCGAAGATCCCCAGAGGAGAGAGAAAGGCGAGAGGGAGTGTTTCCCAGCAGAGCGCTCGCCCTCGCAGTGGCACCGCGCGGAGATGCCATTCTTAGGACTTTCTGGGACAAAGTGTCCCATGGGCCTTTCTTCGCCACAGTCCCGCTAGCACCCCGTGAGGCTATGGCTCCAAGAACCGTAGTGTCCACTACAACGGCCCTTAGTCCCCAACGGAGCGGGAATGGGCGCACCCAGACCCGGAGGCCTTTCTGTGGGTGGCCCACAGCGCTCCCACCGGGGAGCCCCAGGCGGGCACCTGCCTGCAAGTCCCACCACGTTGGTGCTGGGCGCGTAGGTGCTTCCCGCCTCTCCCGGGATCTCCCCTAGGGGACTCGGGTTTGCCTGCCTTCTTCTGGCCCTTGGGCGCTTGTAACCCGCCTTTGCCCGTCCCAGACACCCGAGCCGCCCACAGGGATGGGTAGGAGGGAAAGCCGCGGGCGGGCTCGTGGGTTCTGTCCTGGCACACGAATGTCTGATCCCCGCTTCCCCACCCCCACAGGCAGCGAATTCTCCGGCAACCCTTACAGCCACCCCCAGTACACCGCCTACAACGAGGCTTGGAGATTCAGCAACCCCGCCTTACTAAGTGAGTACGCCACCTGGCTGCCGGCGGCTGCGCGCTGCCAATCCCGCCAGCCCCGCCCTGCGGACTCCGGGCGTGGGCCCCACTCCGCTGACCGACCTCGGGGTGCCGGGCCGGGGGACATGCTCGTTAGCAGCACCGAGGCCGAGGAACCCTGGCCGACGCCGGTGCTTCCCGCCCCCATCGTTCTCCTCCGCCCTCCCGAGTCGCTGGAAATCTTCGGACCCTTTAGGGTCCGCAGCGGGCGTCTCCGATTGGGTCCCTCTCCCGCCGAGCCAACCGGCTCTCCTCCCGGGTTACTGACCCCCGGCCCAGCCAAGGTTCCCCTCCCAGGTCCCAGCCCCAGGAGGTCTTTTCTTTGCTTTTCTTTCCTTTTTTGTTCTCCTGTTTGTCCTCTCACCCAGCCCATTCTTCTCCTGTGTTAACTTCCAGGTTCCCCTTATTATTATAGTGCCGCCCCCCGGGGCTCCGCCCCTGCCGCTGCTGCCGCTGCCTATGACCGCCACTAGTTACCGCGGGGACCACATCAAGCTGCAGGCCGACAGCTTCGGCCTCCACATCGTCCCCGTCTGACCGCCCGCCCCGGAGGGAGGGAGGACCGACGCCACCGATGCCTCCGGGCCACCGCCCCAGCCCCACCCCACCCAGGACCCCCGCACCCTTCACGTCCCAGCAAGGCCGGACGGGACGGGTGGGGCCGCGAGCGCGACCCCGAGGCTCGGGCCCGCCGCCCTCCCCGCCCGCCGCCCTCCCCGCCTGCCTGGACTGCGCGGCGCCGGGACCAGGGCCCGGCACAGCTCGCCCCGCCTCGCCGGAGCGGACCTCGGAGCCCGCCAGCCACCCGCGGGACTCGGGCCCGGCTCGCCGCCCGCGCGCGGGATCCATTTCTGTGACACACAATCAGCGCGGACTGCAGCGCAGCCGGCCCGGGGCGCTCGGAGCTGGGAGGCTTCGCTGCAGGGCCAGGACCGGGAAATGAACCACACGACGACTTCTGCGGAAGGAGCAAGGGCCCCCTGTCGAACCCCCGGGGAACATCCCGTCCCCCTGCGCCACCGGACTGTCCCCGCCTTCTGGGTGTGCCGCGTGGGGCGGGCGGGCTCTGGGGACTGGACCTGGGGACCGCGGGTCTTTCGAAGGTTGGGAGCCAAGGCGCGCAGGCCCCAGCAGCCCGCGCCGACCGAGCCCGACTCGCGGCTCTTCCCCCACCAGGGACTGCCTGGTTCCCGGGCACTGGCACCTCCTACCGCCCTCCCCTCAGCCCCGCCTTGCCCCTACCTCAGCATCTCGCCCTCCTGGAGCCTCTCGGTTTCCCCTCCTGCCGGTGCTCTGCCCGCCCCACCGCGCCCTGCATCCCTCCTGGCTGGCTCGCCGCCCTGTCGGACGCTCTCGGGCCGCGGCTGGACCGGTCTCCATAGACACGGCCCTGGTCTCCCCGGCAGTTTCCTGCTGCCCCCTCTCCGACACAGACTCAATCTGCTGCTGGTGGGGCCCGGTTCTGAGCTGGCACCTGAGCTGCCACCGGCTGGAAGTGGGGACAGTCCACTCCACTCCCGCCCGCGCCCTCCACGCTGCCGCCTCCTGCAGAAACTGAACAGAACCGCAAAAGTCTACATTTATTTAATATGATGGTCTTTGCAAAAAGAGAACAAAAACACCCCAAAAGTCTGCTGCTTTGTAGAAAGACGGTGTGTGTCGTGCGAAGGCGAACCCCCGTGTATATAACCCTCCCCTCTCCCTCCGCCCGCCCCTAGAGTCCCCGTCGCCCGCCAGCCCTGCCTGTAGATACGCCCCGCTGTCTGTGCCGTGAGAGTCGCCGCTCGCTGGGGGGAGGGGGGGACGCAGCTACACGCCCACGAAAGCACAGCGCATCCTAGGGGAGGGGGGCATTTTTTTTTTATGTTACAAAAAAAAAAATTACGAAAGAAAAGAAATCTCTATGCAAAATGACGAACATGGTCCTGTGGACTCCTCTCGCCTCTGTTTTGTTGGCTATTTCTCTGTAATTCCGTGTTTCCGCTCTCTCCACCTCGCCTCTCGTCATCTCTCGCCTCTCTGCTCCTCTTCCCCTCTGTCTCTGTCTTTCTGTCTCTGCCCCTCCCTCGGCCTGTCTTCCCCAGCCCTGCCCCGGCCGCCCAGTCCTCGCCGGCCAGATCGGGGCGGCAGCTCCAGCCCCGGGCGCGCCCCCTCCAGGCCGCCCGGGCGCCGGCCGCCCCGCCCCGTAGTTGCTCTCTCGTAGCGGCGATGCGCCCTGCATGTCTCCTCACCCGTGGATCGTGACGACTCGAAATAACAGAAACAAAGTCAATAAAAGTGAAAAATAAATAAGTAAATAAATAAAAAAAAAATCCTTGAACAAATCCAAAAAGGCTTGGAGTCCTCGCCCAGCTCTCTCTCCCCTTCGAGCCTTTTTCTTTGAAAAGGAAAGCGAGAAAAGAATAGTTTAAGGGAACAGCCGGCGCCCAGCCAGGCTCCGGTGGCCCGAGGTCCGGACTTTGTGGCCCGGCTCCTCCTGGTGCTTGTGGGGTTAGCCCGGTAGGGGCCCGGGACCCAGGACTAGGCCTGACCTTCGAAAGGTCCCTCGACGGTTCTGGTCTCCTCGGCCACTTTCAGCGCGTCGGTTCGTTTGATTTTTTTTCCTTTTCTTTCTTTCTCTCTTTTTTTTTTTTTTTTTTGTGCACATGAGAAATAAATAATAATAATAATTAATAAATAATAATAAATAATAAAATTTTGTATGTCACTCCCCACGGCTCCAGGCTTGTCTCTCCCCTGTTTCTGGAATGATCCTCCCTTCTCTCTGGCCGATCCTAATACCCTCTCAATGACCCTCCCAACCATACTCCAACCACGACTTGATCCGGTCCCTTAGCCCAGACGCCATCGCTGGCAGCTGGGTGAAGGCGAAGTCCTAGAAGAACGCCCCTTCGGTAGCCGCCCTCTCCCACCCACCCCCTCCGCCCGGGCCCTAGGGGCAAGGAACTGCGCTTTCCCAAACTTCAGAATAGCTTCATATTCCCCGTCTATACGGGCCTACCAGGCCGACTGATACCCCTCTCCATTTAAGGGTTCGGGCTCAGAGGCGACCTCTGAGGGCCTCCACGTGGGCTGGGGGTGGTCTGCGGTTCCCGCTCCGCCCTCGGCTCGCTCCGCAGCAGGAGCAGTTGCGCAGCCGCGCAGCCGCAATTTTATCCCCAGAGTCTGCAATCAGCCCGCCGAAACCGCGGAGACCGCAGACGCTTCCCGCAAGTTTCCGCGCCTCTGCATTTACTGCTGGGCCCGAGAATTCTGGCTCCGAGGAGACCCCGGGAGCCACCTCGCGGAACCTCGCACCCTCCCGGGCTCTTTGCCGAGTCCCGGGCTCTGGCGACAGTAGCTGGTACTCGAGCGCCCTGGGCTGCGTCTGGGTGTGACCCAGAGAGGACGCACAGGCGCCTACCGCGGTCGTTCGGTGCTTCCAGCCTGTGTACGGGGTTCCGTTCATCTACGCTGGGCCCTATGTCCCTGGATGGGTCTGTAGAGGGGGTAGTTGGAGAACTGTGTGCCTTTTTAGACACCCCGTTCTTGTGCCTGGATGTTCCGTGAGAGATCTCTGTGTCTGCCCCTGTGTCTGGTCCTGTTTGTGGTGATTGTCCCCAGAGGTACTTGGAGCCATCCTCTCCATCCCTAAGGCAACCTCACAGCTCTAACCCTCCCACATCCTTGCCCGGCACAAAGGCCCCAGCTTCCACCTGGTCACTGCCCTGGAAACTTTCCCTCTCTGCCGGAGAAGCCTTCCCAGCTCAGCTTCTAGTTCAGCTTCCCGCGGCTCTCAGAGCTGTAGGGAGTGGCTGGAGGGCTTGGAGCAGGGCCTAGGGCAGACAGGAGCCACCTTTCACCTTGGCGAGCGAAGTGTCTTCCAGATACCTCCTTGCCACCAGGATCCCACAGGTCTTTCTTTCCCCAAGCCACTTTGCCCAGCTTCACCCATTTCACGGCCCTTCAGGGGGATATGCAGAATGCCCAGCCAGTCGTAAACCCCATCAAGCCCCTCCCCTTCCTCCTCCATCCCTGTCTCCTCCCTTTCTCATCTCCACCCTGCCTGGTACTGTCCCCCTGACCGCCAGTGCCCTAAAGAGTGGTCTCACATCTCTTTGGTCATACACCATGTCGGTTCAAAGAATTCTGAATGTGTGCTTCTAATATATTTACTTATTTACAAATTTCATAAATACGATACTGCACTATTATAAACTCTATGCAACAATCTAGAAAAAAGGAAATGTGATCAGAATACATGGAAATGGAAGTTGTAATGCTCCCTTTTTACACCCAAATGATGATCTCGTACTTCCTTGAAGATGTGCACCCCTCTGTGGAGGTCTTACTCAAAACCCATGAACCCAGCCTGGAAGAACCCTTGACTTTGCCTGGTGAGTGAGCTCCGGGAAGTTGCCCAGGCACCAGGCTGGGCAGGGCAGGCCAGTGGACGCTGGCCTTGGTGCATGCAGCAGGCACCTGGCCCCAATGCCTGGCTTTGCTTTCAGGTCCACCCAGACAGGGAGCCCTGCCCTGCCCAGCCAAGCCCATGAGAGCTGGTCGCTGCCCAGAGCGTTCATGTTATGTTCCTCCTGGGGTGCCGCTTTCAGCTTAGAATCATTCAGAGAGCCCCAAAACATGCTCTGTAGTCTTTAGCCAATTGCCTGTTCTAAAAGCACCACACCCTCCCAGGTCAGATGCAAACAGGGCCTGCGTTCCGGCCTCAGTTTGTCTGCTCCTTCTGGGCAAATAACTCATTTGACTCTGCTAGTCTTGACGCCACCACAGCCCCATGGAAGTCGCAGCTGAGGTACACCGCACATGACAGTTAGAAACAGGTGTAAAATAAGAGCATCCCGGGTTAGGGGAATAAAAGGAGCGAAGTCACGAAGGCATGGAGGTACACCAGATAAAATGAGGCATCTGGGAAGGGAGCTGGGAGGTGGCAGGAGATGAAGCTAAAAAGTAGCTGGTCACCAGGTCACAGTAGTAGGAATGTCAAAATGGTACCTGTCACTCACATGGCTCCTTTAAGCAAGCTGCTTCACCCAAGCCGCACCAGGCCATGTGCAATGTACTTGTACCTGGGACTATTACTGGCACAGAACCGGGCTTGAGCACGGACCCACACTGACCAAGCAATGCCCCTCTCCCAGGAAACAGACCGAGGAGGTATAGAGAGAATGGGGTCATAACCCTGAGAGGCAAAATGCAGCCAAAGCCCTTAGGGGAGTCCCAGTCTTCCTCAGCTCAGAAAAGGAAAGTTCCATCCATTGGAGCCCAAGCTCAGATTTTCCCTGATTCCTCCTGTCCCTTACATTCCATACCCATCGTAAAGACCAGATAGTTCTATTTTTATGTATTTATTGAAAGTTTTTGCCATAGGGCGTGTGTGCTCACTGGAAAGAAACAGAGAGAGACAGTGAGAGGGAAAGTGAGAAATCACCCACTAAGGGGGATGGCCACACCACAATTCCTTCTCCTCTAGTCTCCTTCTGGAATTTTGGGCACCCATGCACACTGGCATGATTTTCGAACCGCCGGATCTGGGACTCCAACTGCGGTTGGCCATGTAAGAGCCTAGCACCTTAACTACCATGCCATCTGCTAGCCCCAGCAGTTCTAAGTTTACGACAGATCCACTTCCAGCATAGCCTGGTAGCTCCCTGGGTAGCAAACTGAACTGCAGCGCTGGAAACCACATGGTTGGCAGGGCGTTAGGGTTCCCAGGTCGACTTGAAAACACTCTGGGCCCATGCACGCGGCCTGAGATCCCGGTGAGCTGGCGGGCTGGGAAGGGGCATGATGAGTCTCTCTCTCCCTATCTCGCCCACACATGCATGCACACACATTGTGTATCATAAAAAGAAATCAATGAAAATATTCCATTTCCAGCCTCACTTTCCCATCAGCCCAAGCCACCATGATCCTTCACCTGGACTTGCAGACACGTTCGGACTGGTCTTCCTGCCTCCACTTTCACCTTCCTCCAGCAGCTGAAAGGATGCTCAGGTACATCCAGCAGATCTTCTCCCTCTGCTCAGAACCCTCCAGTGGCCCCCCATCTTCCTCAGGGTCAAAGTCGAAATCTTAAAACTGACCTGTCATGTTCTGGCTGTTCGCCCCACCTCCATGACCACCTCAGCACACCTCCCATAACACCCCTGCCCCCTGTGCTGTCGGACCTGCCGGCCTCTGGGCTGTCCTTCAATGACACCTTGCACACACACCTCCCCAGGACACCCGCCCTCCATGAGGCGTTTCCCTGGCCAGCTCTTCTCCTGGACATCCCCTGGCAGGCTCCCTCACTGCCTTCACGTCTCTACTCCAGCATTAACCTTAGCAGGGAGGTCTTCCCTGACCTCCCTAAATAACATAGCACAGGGGGCAGCAGATGGCATAATGGTTACGTCACTGGACTCCTACATGGTCGACAGAGGTTCAAGTCCCAGACATGGTGGCTTAAACTCACGCCGGGTGCATGTATGTGTGTGTCCAAGATCCCGAGAGGAGAATGGAGGAGAAGGGATTGCGATATGGCCATGCTCCCTGGGGGGTGATTTCTCGCTTTCTGTCTTTCTACCTCTCTCTGTCTTTCCGGCAAGCACATGAGCCCTAAAGCAAAATATCTCTTAAAAAATAAAAATAAAAAAATAGGGAATCAGCAGTTAGCATAATGGCTATGTCGCTGGACTCCCATGTAGTCGACCGCGGTTCGCGTCCCAGACCCGGTGGCTTAAAACTCACACCGGGCTCTCTCTCTGTCTGTCTGGCGAGCGCACGAGCCCTATAGCAAAATCCTCTCCAAAAAAAAAAAAAATAATAATAACATAGCAGAGAGGCCGTCCTGGCCCCATACCCCCACACACACCAGCATCACTCTCTGCTCTCCCCCACGTCTCCATACTGTTTCCCAGCTCTGACAGAGGACGCGTTTTATTTGTCTCCGTCTTCTCCCACCAGACTGTGAGCTTGATGGGAACAAATTTTGTCTGCTCTATTTACTGCCGTGTCCCTGGTGCCTGGGACAGTGCTTTGCACAGCAGATGTTCAAGAAATCAACAAATGCCATGAAGAGGAAGAAGAAATGACCAGTCGCAGGAGGCTTGAGGCAGGGACAGACTCACAGCGTTGATGGGGCCCCCAGTCGCCTGAATGGGAGGAAGACTCAGGGGAGCCGAGTCTATGAGGAGCTTTGAGAGGGCGGCCCTGTGGTTTAACTCCCAAGCACTGAATTTCTCCAACAACTCCCATGATTCCTGGGTGCCTCTGCTCCTGATGACCCTAAGCACCCACACAGTGCTGGGGCGTCCAGGGTGCATCCCTCCTTCCACTGGGAACTGCCTCTGTACCCTGCAGTGTAGTTCTTGGGGGGCTGTTGATCAGAGTGCCCATTCAGCTCCTGACCACACATGTGGGCCCGTGACCCCCGTCTGGCTACAGGGCACAGACCTCAATCCTCTCTGCTGGGCTTTACTGGGCACTGGAAGAGCGCCCGTGAGCTGCAGTGAGGGGAGCTGAGGGCCCCTACGACTGCTCCACTTCGCAGCGTGTGCCCTCCTGAGGGGAAAGCCGGGCTAGCCGAGCAGAGACAGCAGAGCTGAGAGGAGGGAGACCAGTGCGCTGGTGGGGCCGGGGCTGCTGGGCCCAAAGGAAGGTTTGCTTTTGGATTTCCAGGGTCATAAGCCAATATATTCTCTTTTTTGGTTTGTTTTGGTTTTTAAAAATAAATGTATTTTATTTATTATTATTATTTAGATTATTTTATTCAATTTCATTTATTCATTCATTCATTTATTTTAATTTGACCAGATACACACACACACACACACACACACACAGAGAGAGAGAGAGAGAGAGAGAGAGAGAGAGAGAGGAAATTGAGAAAGCAAGCCACCAGGTCCAGGACTCGAACTATGGTTGGCCATGTGGGAGTGTCCAGCACCTTAACCACCACACCACTTGCCAGTCCCCAATTATTATTATTTTTTAATTTGACTGGAGAGAGACAGAGAAGGAAAGTGAGAAAGCAAGCTGCCAGGTCCAGGACTTGAAACGCAGTCGGTCATGTGGGAGTCCAGCACCTTAATCACCACGCCACCTGCCAGCTCCACAGTCTCCTTTTTCTGGCTTAAGCAAATGTGTGAGGAGCATGTCACTTACTACCAAAAGCAGTCTGGCTTGCACAGTTCTAGGGCCCTGGGCTTTTGTTCTATAGGCAATGAGAGCTATGGAAAGCTTTTGAGCCAGAGAGGGTGGCTTGGCAGTCTGCACTTGTGGAAGAGGCCTCTGTCCATAGCGTGAAGGCTGGAACACAAGGCGGGGCAGCGGAGGGCGGGTATGTGACACGGCCTCGTCGGAGCTCATGGGGCCTTGCGAATCATAAGATCAGTTCTCGGAGGAAACGGACATAGAATCACGACTAGGCTACATGTTTAAGTAGAAAAGAAAGATGCAGAACGGAGGGCACATTGTGCAAGGGAAAAAGAGAGAAAACAAGGATTTTAATCACATTTGCCTGCGTATACATAAACAGAAAGGTAACAATCTAGTAAGGAGAGTTGTTGGGACAGCAGGTGACATGGGGTTAAGGCAGTGGATTCCCACACAGCCGATCATGCCAGATATGTGTGCATGTGTGCCCAGGATCCCGGGGAGAGAATGGAGGAGAAGGGATTGCCGTGTGGCCATCCCCCTGGGGGGTGATTTCTCTTTCCCTCCCACTGAAAAAAAGAAAAGAAAAGAAAAAAATGTTTGTCTCTGAGCAAGGAACAGCATGGATAGGGATAAGGGCAAGAATGAGATTTCCGTGAGTGTATATATATATATATATATATATACATACATACATATATATAATTTTTTTTTTGAGAGGTTTTTCGCTATAGGGCGCATGCACTCGCCAGACAGACAGAGAGAGACATAGAGACAGAAAGCGAGAAATCACACCCCAGGGGGGATGGCCACGCCGCAATCCCTTCTCCTCCATTCTCCTCTCGGGATCTTGGGCACACACGCACACGCGCCCGGTGTGAGTTTTAAGCCACCGGGTCCGGGAAGCAAACCACGGTCGACTACATGGGAGTCCAGCAACATAGCCATTACGCTAACTGCTGGTTCCCCCATGAGTATATATATTTTAAATTTAATTTGTATTATATTGAAAAATAAAATTTGAATTAAAAAAATAAAAAGATAAGGGCTGGCCAGTGCCACAGGGGTAAAATGTGACAGTCTGCAAGGCAGATACCCTGGGAAGATTCCTGGTTCACGTCTGGAGGCTTCAGAGTGTGCCAGACACACACACGCCCGTGAGCGGGGGCTGGGAGTCATCATGGCGTCAAGACCTTGCTGGGAGTTCTCTCACTCTCTCTGTCTCCCTTGCTCAAGGGAAAAATAAGTAGGTAAATACTTAAAAAAAACCCTTAGAGACAACCAGGTTGTTGACACACATAAGCATAATTATTTCATGCATAGACCAAATCTAGCTCTTTTGGTTTTCCCTCTGAGGGTAAGGCCCTTGGCTTTGGTGGCCTCCCGGCTAGTGCTTTCTGAAGGGGAAGGGTTGTAGGGGAATATCAGGGGGCACTGGAGTGAGGGTGAGGATGGAGCAAACCTGAGGAAGAAGGAGGCAGAGTGTAAATAGTTCTTCAGAGGGATTTGGAAGGGAGGCCAAGAGAAGATGTGGTCGGTGAGCTCGGAGAGGGTTCCTTCAGGTAAGGACTGTGTGGACGAGCCTGCCGGCCGAGGCCGAGGGCCAGAGGGAGGCTGGAGAAAGAGAGGCTGCCCCGCGGTGCACAGGAGGGGCTGTGGAAGCAGGCGGAGGGAGGGGGTGGGGAGGACCAGACAAGTGTGCTGGAGGGAGGAAGGCCCTGAGGGGATGGGAGCTATGGCCAGGCGGAGAGTGTGGAGCTGTGCGACCGGCCCCAAGGAGGGTGGGGGATTTTGGAGGGATCTCTCCTGGGGCTTCAGAAGGAAGGCTGTGAGAGCGGAGGTCAGCGGCAGGGAGAGCACCTCCGGGGTAGATCCTTGGCTCCCCTGGCCCTGGCTCCCTCCTTCGGGACAGTGTCCAGGAGCCCCCAACTGTACAGCCCTCTTCTCGCACTCACCAGCCGCAGCGTCCTCCATGTGGCCTCCCTAGCTGATTGAGCCTGGCAGTACCTTGGGCCCATCCTCACTATCTGATCTTTGTGACTATCTGTCCCCAAGTGCCCAGGCGTGGCCTCAGTGGCCTTGTTTAGAAGGACCACGACACCCCCCACCTTGCCGAGGGATTCCCAGCCCCCACATGCAACCTAGAGGCAGAATGAAAAGCGGCGACCATGAAGGCTTCTCCAAGCCGAGGGCAGAAGGAACCCAGCAGGGGGCGTAAAGCCACGTGGCCTCCAGCTTGTACATGCTAGGCTTCCGTAGTTGTCTACCACGGTTCCCGGGCAAGCTCTGTGGCTAGGAGAAAGAAAGTTTAGAAAGATCTGTGGAGGGGGTGGGGGAGTACATTCAGACGGGGAGGGAGTCAGGGGTGGGTCTTCAAGCTGTAGAAGGAGATGGCATGGATTTATGTATCTGCTGCCACGTCCCCCGTTTGGGAGTCAGCACTGCCTTTCCCTGTGGCTCTTCGCACGGTCTGCCCAGAGCTCTCTGGGGGCTGTGAGCATGGAGGCCGAGGAACAGTGGTCCGAGGGAGTACTGAGGTACTGGGTAGGGTACGGGGGAGGAGACAAAGGAAGCAGCTATTTGGGACCAACTACATTTCCAGCCTCCCCCCGACACGCACACCCCTGCTTGCCCCAACCTTTCCGAGACCCTAATTAGCCAGTCCCTTAGGCCCCTGTTAGCCAGGCCGGCTGAGCGCCCAACTCCCCAGGGACGAGCCCCTTTACCCCCCAGACTAATCAGTTCTTCACTCCTTGAGTCCATGAGCATGCTCACCACACACACACACACGCGCGTGCGCACACACACACTCGCTCACTGCCTGCTCTCTCCCAGAGCCCTGGGCCCCATTCCAGCCTTAGGAGGGTTAATGTAGGGTGATGCTCACTCTCCCCTACAAAAATAGGCCCATTTGGAATCACTAAAGAGTTGAGGAAAGCCAAAGTTTGAGGAGTCTTCTCCAGTGTAGGGGCTCCTCTCAAACTTGTGGGATCAGATGTGTAGCAAAGGATGAAGTCACGATTGGGGTCCTCTCTGGTACCCCAAGCCCTTAGACCAGTGCCCCTCAGTCCCCCATCTTTGGTCAAGATTCACCCCATCCCAGGCCCTCTCCTCCCCCTCAGTTCCCCCACCCTGTCCATCTCCCCACCCCCCCACCCCGACACCCGCACTGTCAGCCCAAACACATGATAAATTGCCCTGTCAACAGAATTCATTCAGGGACCAATTAATTCCACAGAAATGAACCAGGAGCCATCAGTTGCTGAAAAACTCAGAGTGCAGGGAGTGCAGGGAGGGGTGCAGGCGGGGGTGGGCGGCAGGGGAGGGGACAGGGAGGCTGGGGAAGTTAGTCTGACAGAAATTGGTCATTTAATGCTTAAGTGCACGCTAGACAGCCCTGTCATCGCCTGCGGCCCCCGCGCGGGATTAATTATCAGAGGAGGAGAGGGCAGCCCGGCCCAGCCTAGCCGTCTGTCACTACGCGAGACTGGAGTCACCCAGGCCTTGGGCCACCCTGGGTCCACTTCCAAGTCTCCAAGCCTCCCGCTTCTGTGACTTTCAGGTGCCCCTAGATCTCAGCCGCAGGCCTAGCCTTGGACCCCCATACACTTGGGCATGGTCTTGCCATGGGCTAGGCCAACCAGGAAGACTCTTCACCCTTGACTGCATGAGACCGCACAACTCTGCACTGCCCGATCACGACCCTCAACGATCTCGATCTCGGACAATTCTTTGTAAAGAACCCAGGGCATGCTCATCCCAGCCACTGATCCTAATCTGAGGGAATGGTGCTGCCATCCACTCAGCTGCTCAAGCCAGAGTTCCCGTAGTCATCTTTGACTCCGCCCTCGTCCCTCTCATCCAATCAGAATCCAGGTCCGGAGAGTTTACCCACTGGTGAATATCAATACGCGGAACCTGACCAACCAGCTTCTCTCTCCCTCTCAAGGCGGAGCCAGGAGCCCCTCCTCCCGCTCTCCCCATCTGCTCTCCCCATCTGGGCTCTTCCTTGTAGCCAATGTTCTCCTAAAATGCAAATTGCGTCCTGCCATGTCCTCCGACCTACTGCCTCTAGAGAAGGAACTTTTCATTTAACACTCTTTGTTGGGCCGCCACAGGCCTGTAAGAAATCAAGTCCAACGTCCTAACTTTGACTCACAAGCCACAAAGCTCCAGCCTCTGCCACCAGCAAGCTTTCCCAGCTCTGCCCCACTGACCTTCCCTTCTGGCCCTGGCGCGTGCTGTCCTCTCAGCGCGAAGTACCCTCTCCACCCTGCAACTCCACCGTTCACTTGACTAACATACAGTCATCCTTTAGATCTCAGGTTAAATATCACTCCCTCCGGGAAGCCTTCCCTGACGCCCTGATAGGCTTTCGCAGGTCCCCAAACAACCCCATTCATCATCATGGCACCCTGGTTAAGTATTTGTGCATTGTCTGTCTTCCCACCAAGATGTTAATTCTCACGAGAATGGCGTCCATACCATCATTCACTAACCTCGCACTTCATGAACTCCAGAAAATATTTGTTGAATAAATAGGTGAATAAGTAAATGCCCAGCCCTGTCTCGAATCTGTCCCTAACCTGACTCTGGGGCCAGGTTTTCCCACACTAGAACTCTCCTGGTAGCCCAAGATGGGCTCGGGTGCAAGAGAGATGAGAACCCCCCAGAACACACTGTCTGCGAGCCCATCACACTGACCCAGCCCAGCTGTGCTGCAGAGAACGGGGAGTCAGGTGGCTGAGAGAATGGCTTCTTCCCAGACGAGCAGAGGCTGGAGCCTGTCTGAACCAAGCTCTGTGCAGAGACATGGGCTGGCCGAAGCGCAGGGCTGTTCATGGCGGGGAGGCGGAGCAGTTGGAAAGGACACTTCCCAAAACCGGTGTTGACATGCTGGAGGTTGAACTGGCAGCTTGGATGCTGACTGGATGAGGGGGCGAGGGAGACCAGTTTGTGAAGGGCAATGAATGCCAGGCTGAGTTTGGCCCTTTTCCTGCCCTTCACAGGAGGGTCATTGACTGCTCCCAAGGATGGCCAGAGAGAAGGTTTTGTCTGCGAAGGCAGAGTGGTTGAAGGGGAAGTTTGAGTTGGGGAGAACGACAGGAGGCTCGTGCAATGGGAGAGGGGAAAGAGATGGAATGAGAGTGAGAGAGATGGGGTCAGCCTGTGGGAGGAAGGGGACGGGGACGCGGGCTGAGCTGGGTGGACCCCATCTGCAAGTGTCTGGGCCAGAGAAGGCCTGGCAGTAGCCTCACAGTAGCATGTCAGGACTTGGCCACGATTGCACGAAGAAGGAGACAGGGCAAAGGTGACCGCCTCCAAGGATTGTGTCCCAAGGGCCTGCATGGCTGTCAGGAACAACTGTGCAGGTAAGAAAAGAGGCTGACTAGGACTTGAAACGATGAGAGTGACTCCCATACGTGGAGCACTCTGCCCTGAGTTCAACGTGCTGGGGTGTGATGTCCGGTAGAAGTAACAGGGAAGCGGGTCAGGGAGTGAATTGGCCTCTGGATGACAGAATCAGGACACAGTCTCCTGTCCCAAAGTTGGATTTGCATTTCAGTTTGAACAGGCCAATGTAATTCTGTAACAAGGTAACAGCACAATGCTGACCAGAATGATCCTCTAACACTATCATGCCGTAAAGGTGTGCCTAAAACTCTGAACAAGTGATAGGGTACCGCCGTGAAGATCGGATCCAGAAGCAGGTAACCCTAGGACAGTACTGCAGTAAACCAGCAAATGGGGGACAAATGCATTATGGGATAATGACACATGCGGAGGTAAGGTAACCGTGTAGTCAGTGACTGCAGGGCTGAAAACCCAGCAGCAGGACAATCTGATGGTGTGATCACGTTAACTCCTTGGTGATACACTGATAAAATAATACATCGCCGTGATGGCAGAGTGTGGTGATGACGTCACACAATAACAAAGCCTCAAAGACAACGGAAGGGAAGAGGGTGGCATTCTCTCTCTCTCTCTCTCTCTCTCTCTCTCTCTCTCTCTCTCTCTCTCTCTTTTGAGAGGTTTTTGCTACAGGGCGCGTGCGCTCGCCAGACAGACAGAGAGAGACAGAGAGACAGAAAGCAAGAAATCACCCCCCAGGGGGAATGGCCACGCCGCAATCCCTCCTCCTCCGTTCTCCTCTCAGCATCTTGGGCACACACGCACACGCGCCTGGAGTGAGTTTAAGCCACCGGGTCCGGGACTTGAACCACAGTCAACTACATGGGAGTCCAGCGACATAGCCATTACGGTAACTGCTGGTCCCAGAGGGTGGCATTCTCAACCTGAGACCTAGGGCCTTGAGAATGGGCTTAAAGCATCCTTTGCAAGTTTGAAAAGCTCCTTATGATGGCCAGAGACCTGGAAGCAGCTTCTGGAGGGATGCTGCAGCTGGGACTAGCAAAGAGCTGAGCCCAGAGGAAAGGGAGACAAGAAGTGGTGGCTTCGCAGGGAAGGACACAGCTTTCGGGGGCTGGCCAGCCTGGAGGGGCCTGAGCGGAGTCAGAAGGAGGCAGCCCCGGGCTGTGGGTAGTATCTGGGCAGCCCTGACCTCAGTCGGCCCTTGCGCTGTTCACTCGCCCTGAGCTCTCTGTTCCCTCAGGAGCTGAAAGGTCGGACAGACGAGTCACACGCAGAACATGTACGACTCTTGGAATCAGCAAACTGATGAGAATACAAAAGAAAACCCAGAGCTAATAATAACGTGATTAAAAGCAACTCACATTCACCCTAACTTGGCCATGTGCTGGGCACCTTGCTAAGTGTTCTTTCTGAATTATCCTCAACGACCCTGTGAAGAAAGTTTTATTATTCCCATTTTACAGATGAAGATAATAAGACCTAGAGAAATTAGCCTATTTGTAAAGTCACATAACCAGTAAGGGGCAGAGCTGGAATTCAAACTGATATCTGTATGCCGTTAAAGCAAACCCATGTCATTGCCTTTGGGTATCTGCTTTAGGAAGTGTGTGACAGGGGCCAGCAGGTGGTATGGTGGTTAAGGTACTGGACTCCATATGGCTGACTGCAGTTCAAGTCCTGGACTTGGTAGCTTGAAAGTCACTTCTAGGTATGTGTGCTTGTGTGCCCAAAATCCTAGGAGGAGATGGAGGAGAAGGGATTGCAGTGTGGTCATCCTCCCCTGGGGGTGATTTCTCACTTTCCCTCTCACATACTCTCTCTCTCTGTCTCTCGTCAGAGAAAGCATACAGCCTTTGACAAAAACCTTAAACAAATAAACAAAAGAAATGTCTGACAGACCAGTGGGAGACAAAAGCAGGAGCAGGTTTTTTTGGTTTTTGTTTGTTTGTTTTTGGAGAGGTTTTTGCTATAGGGCGCATGCACTCGCCAGAAAGACAGAGACAGAGAGACAGAAAGCGAGAAATCACCCCCAGGGGGGATGGCCATGCCACAATCCCTTCTCCTCCATTCTCCTCTCGGGATCTCGGGCATGCACGCACACGCGCCCGGCGTGAGTTTAAGCCACCGGGTCCAGGACTCGAACTGCGGTTGACTACATGGGAGTCCAACAACATAACCATTACGTTAACTGCTGGTCCCCAAAAGCAGGAGCAGGTTGAGCCACAGATAAAGAAGTAACATATTCTTAGACAAAAATGTTGTTAAGAGGTCAATACTGGGCTTGCCCCACCGTGCAGCAGTTAAGCCGTGTATGGTGACCTGACCCCACAGTGTTTTGATCAACTGTGTTTTTGTTGTTGTTGTTGTTCTTTGAGAAATTTCTGCTATAGGGTGTGTGCAGTCACCAGAGAGACAGAGAGACAGAAAGCAAGAAATCACCCCCCTACCCCCCAGGGTGGGTGGTCATGCTGCAATCCCTTCTCCTCCATTCTCCTCTCAGGATTTTGGGCACATATGTACACGTGTCCAGCGTGAGTTTTAAGCTGCTGGGTCCAGGACTCAAACCACGGTCAGATACACCGGAGTCCAGCACTGTAACCATTACACATCTGCTGGTCCCCGATCAACTGTGTTTTGAATCCTGGCCTAGTGGCTTGAAAAATGCACCAGGTGAGAGTGTGTAAGTGCTCCAAATTCTGACAGGGTGGAGAAAGAGAGGAACGAGGATTGCCGTGTGACCAGAATCATGCCCCATTGGGGGTGAGTTCCCTTTCTGGCAAGAGCACACACCCTCTGGCAAAAAACATAAATAAATAAATGAATGAATGAATGAATGAATGAATGAATATTAAGGTTGATAAAGATGTGTATAATAGCCAACCATTTCTTTATTTACTTAGATTTTTGTCATAGGGTGCCTGCACTCACCAGAGAGAGACAGAGAGAAAGGGAAAGTAAGAAAACATCCCCCACGGGGGTGGCCACGCCACAGTCTCCTCTCCTTCATCCTCCTGTTGGGGTTTAGGGCATGCACACACATACATCCAGGGTGTTTTCCAAGCCGTCTGGCCTGGGACTCGGGCCATGGAGTCTTTCTTTTTTAAGAAAGAATGGATTCATATGAATATACATGCTTTCACAAAATGGAAAGACAGAAACTTTTTTCAAATGGTCATATATTGGAGAAGGCAGAACCAAAGTAGAGAGGACAGGGGAGAAGGTGTAAGTCACCGAGTGTAATGTATTTGATATATTCGACTTTAATACGTACTATGTAAGTAACTTTACATAATAACACAATAAAGTCAAGTAAATAAAAAAATAATTGCTAAAAAATCCAAAGCAAAATGAAACAAATGACTCTCGCTACTGAGCTGATGTCGTAATTACATAGAGAGAAATTATTTCAAGTAATTTAAACCCAGTAATGAGTTTTAAGCTGCTGGGTCCAGGACTCAAATCACGGTGGGGTGTATACCAGGAAAGTAAATAAGGAATGATATTGGAGGTTTTGGTGTGGAAGAAACAAACAAACAAAAACAGCTGGAAGATCAATAAAGATTAGTAAAATTCCATAATCCTAAATTTGAAGGGAACCTATCACTAGTAACTCTTACTGCATTTTTATCTTTTATTTTTACTTATTTATTTTTAAACACTTACTTACCTGTTTATTTGTTATGATTTTCAAGCTGTCAGTCCGGGACTTGAACCAGAGGTTAGCCGTGTGGGAATTCAGCACCTGGACCACCATGTCATCTGCTGGGCCCAGCATTTTTATCTTCTTAAAAAATATGTGTGTCCTGGCTTGGCCCACTGGAAAGGATAAGAAACTAACTAACTCCGTAACAAAAAACACCTCGAGTCTCAGATTATGGTCTTTAAGGACCACATGGCCCTGAAAGGAATTGGGGTTCTTTGGGAGAATTGGAAGATTCTAGGTCTGAAACATGATGTGCACACGCTGATTCTGGAAATCTCGTCATGCCAGAAGGCTGGAAGCTATTAAAGACTACTAGGATCATGTCAAAAGGACAGATGCACCAATTAGAGCTTCCTCTAGGCCAGAGATGAGGCTGAGCGGCAGTGAGAATAACTAAAATTGATCGAAACTCATCGAACATATTTAAATTCATGAGTACATAATTATACTTAAAAGAAAAAAATACCTTATTGATCTTTTTTTTTTTTGAAAGGATGCTAGGGAACCAACTTGTTATTTGTTTTGTTTTCGTTTTTTATTTATTTATTTATTTATTTATTTTTGCAGTCATTCACTGTACATCAATACACTATATGAAATGAGAATTTCCATTCAATATACATTGTATATTGGCTGAATCAAGGAGATTACCATACATGTTATTATCAACAAATAATTTCTTATGTCTCATTTCTTAAATATTTTGCCTTTTTTCTTCTTCCCTTGATTTCCTCTCACCCTCTGCCAACTGCCCCCTTCTCCCACACTGTCTCTGGTATATACAGTTGTTTTCCATGACTTTTTCCCCCAACATTCGATTGATTCACTAAAGATCTTAAGTAATTTAAAGACTTTCAATAGCAAGCACAACTGATATATACATATTTATGAACACGTATCTGACTTCAGGCGTGAACCTCCGTGAATAAAGTGAACATCCTATACGGTAACACCTCACTGGGGCTATATAGCTTACTGCAGTCATTAAACAGATATTAAGGGAACCAGCAGTTGGCGTAATGGCTATGTCGCTGGACTCCCACGTAGTTGACCGCAGTTCGCGTCCAGACCCGGTGGCTTAAAACTCACGCCGGGTGCGTGTGTGTGCGTGCCCAAGATCCCGAGAGGAGAATGGAGGAGAAGGGATTGCGGCGTGACCATACCCCCTGGGGGGTGATTTCTCGCTTTCTGTCTCTGTCTCTCTCTGTCCGGCGAGCGCACGCACCCTATAGCGAAAAGCTCTCCAAAAAACAACAACAACAACAAAAAACAGATATTAAGAGGTATCTTTTAAATGCATTTTTAATTTCAAAAAATGTTTTAGTTTTAATAGATCAAAATAAAAAAACGTTAAGAGAAATTTGCTTAAAACTTAAGGCCAGGAAAAGGTTAGGATTCAGTTCAAATAGTAGGTAGATGAACCTATCAACAGTTCAAGAGAGGACAAAAATCCTTAAATATGGAAATTAAAGCATCAGAAAAAATCAGTAATGTTTTAGTTTAAGTCAAAAAATTCTATTTCACTAGTTCAGACTCACATAATTAATCTCTCTTCTAGTGAATTTGCAGTGTTACTGTGGTCCAATCTTTCCATTTAACTCTGGAAGTTAACATTCAACTCTGGACTTGTCCCTACCATTAAGCTGGCCATTTTGTTGTTGTTGTTGTTATTTTTGAGAGGTCTTTGCTATAGGGCATGTGTGCTCACCACAAAGACAGAGAGAGACAGAGAGACAGAGAGACAGAAAGTGAGAAATCACCCCCCAGGGAGGATGGCCACACCGCAATCCCTTCTCCTCCGTTCTCCTCTCGGGATCTTGGGCACGCACGCACAGGTGCCTAGTGTGAATTTAAGCCACCGGGTCTGGGACTCGAACCGCGGTCAACTACATGGGAGTTCAGCGACATAACCATTGTGCCAACTACAGGTCCTAGGGCTGGCCATTCTTTTGGTTGTTTCTGTGTGTCCGACTTTAGTTTTCCTGCTATAACACTCCCTTCACTTGGAGAGCTGGTCTGGTGTTGGTAAATTCTTTCAGGTTTTGTTTATCTGAGAATGCTTTTGTCTTTTTTTTTCCCATATGAAAGATAATCTTGCTGGGTATAGTATTCTTGGTTGAAATTGTTTTTCACTTAACGCTTTGCATATATTTTCCTTGTTTGCATTGTTTCTGATGAGAGGTCTGACATTAGCCTTATGAAATATCTTTGGAAAATAACTTGACGTTTCTCTCTTGCCAATTTTGGTATTTTGTCTCTGTGGTTTTAGTCAATCTGGTTATGATGTGCCTTGGGGAAGATCTTCTTGGGTCGATTCTTTGTGGGATCCTTTGTATTTCTTGGGTCTGGATATTTGAATGCCTCTCTAGGTTTAGAGAGTTTTCTTCCAGGATCTCACAGACTAGATTATCAATGCCCTTATTAGTTTCTTCACCTTCTGGGGAACTGATGATCTGAATGGTGTTTAATGGTATCTAGTATTACGCGTATGTTATTCTCCTTTTTGGGTGATTTTCTCAGTCTTTTTGGTGAATTTCTCTAGGTCAGAAGTTCTATCTTCAACATCTGCATGACCTAATCTGCTTTTAATATTTTCAAGGGAAGTTTTGACTTCCTGAATCACAGGCTTCATTTCTAACAATTTCGTCTGATTCTTTTTTTATGGTGTGTATCTGCTCTTTCATATGGTTTAAGAACTTCCTCACCTCCTGGAACTCGGTGTCTCTTTTCTCCTACCTTTTCTGGAGTTTGTTGTCTCTCCTCTCTTGCATCTCTGTTAGCTTTGTCACTATGAATGTTTTAAATTCTTTAACTGACATTTCCATGAGTTCTCTTGTATTCTTCGTGGAGGAAGAGGAGCTATACTTTTCCACTAGAGGAGAGAGATTTTCTTAAAGTCTCATATTCTTGTGTCTGGTGGTATCTGGTCATCTGATGGATCATACGTTTTTTTCCTACGTTTAAGAGTTAAGCCTGAGCAATCAGAGGAATGCAGAAGGAGGTGACCTGCAGTCAGTAAACGGTACCGTTTTTTCAGGACCAGCAGTTGGCATAATGGGTATGTCGCTGGACTCCCACGTAGTCAACCGCGGTTCGAGTCCCAGACCCGGCAGCTTAAGCTCACACCGGGCACATGTGCGTGTGTGCCCAAGGTCCCAGGAGGAGAACGGAGGAGAAGGGATTGCGGTGTGGCCATCCCCCCTGGGGGGTGATTTCTCGCTTTCTGTCTCTCTGTCTCTCTCTGTCTTTCTGGAGAACACACGCGCCCTGTAGCAAAAAACTCTCCAAAAAAAAGAGAAAAGAAACAGTCCTGTTTTTCTCCTTTTGCACACCTGGCTCCTGGCTAGGCTGGGGAGCAGGAGGGTGAAGTCTGGGCAGAGGGTCTTCGGTGGTCGAAATCTCCAACTTGTTATTTGGAAAACCAGTCAGAGAAAGAATCAAACACGTCTCTTGTACTTTTCTTACATCAGAGTAACCAAACAGCGCATGAGTAACATTTCTCTTTACAGAAATCTTCCACCTAATAAATGAAAAAAGCATGAAGAAAATCAGAATATCAGCAGTTTGCAACCCCTAATGAAATAATGGGCCTAGGTGATGATCAGCAATGGCTGTTAATTTTGTAAAAAGAGACAACAGGACATTTGGTGCCTCATGATACAAATTCTCAAAACCAAAAACCCTCTAAAGTAGCGTAAATAAAAAAACAAAAAACCCTCTGAATCTAATCAAGCTCTAGTTGTAACTACCACTTTATAGAAATTACTTTAGACAGAGGAGCCAGAAGGGTGCAATCCTAGAACTACAGACTGTGGAAACTAGAGGGCAAATCACCTGACTTCTTCAACAACTAAGTAGACAAAGGAAAAAGAAATAAAAAGAGGAAATAGAAATAGCGCAATGTGGTGCTTAAAGCCCACAGTCTGGGGCTCAAGGTGCTTTTTGTTACCCAGTTGGTTAATTTCTTATCCTTTCCAGTGGACTGAGATAGCAAATACATTTTTAAAAAAGATAAAAATAGGGACCAGCAGTTGGTGTAAGGACTACGTCACTGGACTCCCATGTGGTCAACCGCGGTTTGAGTCCCAGATCCGGTGACTTAAACTCACGCCAGGTGCATGTGCATGTGTGCCCAAGATCCCGAGAGAAGAATGGAGGAGATTGCGGCCTGGCCATCCCCCCGGGGGGTGATTTCTCGCTTTCTGTCTCTCTGTCTCTCTCTCTCTTTCTGGTGAGCACATGCACCCTATAGCAAAAACCTCTCCCCCCCAAAAAAAATATTTTAAGAGTTATTACTGATACATCTTCTTCAAATTCAGGACTACAGAGTTTTTCTAGTCTTCACTGATTTCCATCTGCTTTTGTTTGTTACTTCCACACCAAAACCTCCAATATCACTACTTATTTGCTTTACTAATATATACCACACTAACGATGTATATATTACTGGATTTAAACCACTTCAAAACAAAACAAAACAGGGCTAAAACAAACAAGAAGTGTATCACCTGGGCCCAGCAGGTGGTGCGGTGGCCGGGGTGGTAGACTCCCACAGGGCCAACTACTGCTCTTCCCTCTTCCCGGAACTGGCAGCTTGCTTTCTCACTTTCTCTCTCTCTGGTGAGCGCACATGTCCCTATAGCAAATTAAGATAATAATAATAATAAATTAAAACAATTATTCTTTTTTAAACAAGAAATATATCAATTAATTGCATTATATTTGAATCTGGCAAGTGGTTGAAATGAGGAGGAGGAGGCATGGAAGAGGAAGAAGTCAAACTAAGGAAAGGAGAAGGAGGAACAGTTACGAGGCAATCAGGGATTATAAGCACTGCAGTCCCTGGTCACTGTCATGTTTTTAGGTGTGCTAGAGACATTAGGGTTTTTTTTTTTAGTCTTTCTATTTGAGAAATATGAACTATTTAGAGATTGAATAATATAATATTTGGGATTTGCTATAAAATCATATGGGGAGTGAAGTTAGTTGGAATGTATGGAATAAAATCGCCCATAAACTGATTATTGTTGGAGCTGGGTCCATTCTATTATTCTCTTTATTTTTATATTTGTTCAAAGTTTTCAATAATAACAAAATTTAAAAACCATTGTTACATAGATGCCCCTCAACTTATAATGAGGTTATGTCCTGATAAGTCCATCTTAAGTTGAAATGTTCCAAGTCAAAAATGAGCACTTCGTAGACATGATGGGAGGCAAAAACACAAAGCGCGGTACCCAGAGTACACGGAGCAGTAGTGGTTTCCTCCTGGGATTACGAGGCTGACCCGTAGCTGCCGTGCTCTGCGATTGCTCAACATCACGAGAAAGTATTGCGTAACATATTGTTAGCCCAGAAAAAGGTCAAAATTCAAAATTCAAATGACAAGTTCTACTGAATGCATTTTGCTCTTACACCATCATAAAGTTAAAAAAATATATAAACCCTCCTAAGTCAGGGGCTATTACACTGAAATGAATTGGTTAAATTTGAGGATGGTCAGGGTGGGAAAGAGGGGCTCAGGAAAAAAACACTGAGCAGACCCAGAATGGAAAGTTATCTGTTGAGGATGATGTGTATGGTAATATCTTTGACAACTGACATGCATTGCATGCTTTGAAAAACCATATCATACACTGTAAAGATATACAATGATTAAATGTAAATTTAAAAATAAGTAAAAATAAGGGACCAGCAGTTTGTGTAATGGCTGTCGCTGGACTCCCATATAGTTGACCACAGTTCAAGTCCCAGACCCGGTGGCTGAAACTCATGCCAGGCGTGTGTGCATGCATGCCCAAGATCCCAAGAGGAGAAAGGAGGAGAAGGGATTGCGGTGTGGCCATCCCCCCTGGGGGTGATTTCTCGCTTTCTGTCTCTCTGTCTCTCTTTGTCTTTCTGGTGAGTGCACGTGCCCTATAGCAAAAACCTCTCCCAAAAATTAATAATAATAAAAATAAGTAAAAATAAAAAGAGACATTAAAGAAAAATAATGTGAGGCCATCAGGTTGCGTAGTGGTTAAGACACTGAACTCCCACATGACTGACTGCAGTTCGAGTCCTGTACCCTGCGGCTTGAAACTCACGTTGGACACGTGTGCCTGGATGCCCAAAATCCTGAGATGAGAAGGGAGGACAAGGGATTGTGGTATGGCCATCACCCCCAGGGAGTGAGTGAGTTCTCACTCTCTCTCTCTCTGGTGAGCGCATGTACCCTATAGCAAAAATGCTCTCAAAAAAAAGTAATAATCCATTTAACTAGGAGAAGAGGTTATGGAATAGTGTACCGCAGCAGAGTAAAAAATTTGGACAATTTAATACATACCTCCCCCAAAATAGTACAACCTTATATAATATTCAGTGTTAAAAAAGAGGAATATGTGGACCAGCAGGTGGCATGGTGGTTAAGGTGCTGTATCCTACATGGCTGCCTTCATGGTTCAAGTCCCGTACCCAGTGATTTGAAAAACACACATGGTACATGTGCATGCATGCCCAAAATTCAGGGAGGAGAACAGAGAAGAAAGGATGGCAGGGTAACCATCCCTCCAGGGGAATGATTTCTCACTTTCTTTCTCTCTGTCTTTTTCTGTCTATCACTCTCTGGCAAGCATCCTGTAGAAATTAAAAAAAAAAAATCGCTAAAACTGAAACTGAAAAAAAAAAGATAATGAATATGTGTATATCCGTGATTTGATTAGCTCACACTCGATGCATGAAAAACCATACTGTACCGCACAAAAAATGTACATTGAACATATGTAAACCAGAAATTTTTTTTAAAGTTCCTAAAGGGGTAAGAAATTAAAAAGTGGCTATCTACCCCCATCTTGACTTTCAGAAAGCTAGCAGCTGTCTTCAGTTTTTCAACCTTCCAAGCTAGAATTTTTTCTTTTGAGAGTTTTTTGTTTTGTTTTGTTTTGTTTTTGCCATAGGGCACGTGCACTCTCCAGAAAGACAGAGAGAGACAGAGAGACAGAAAGCGAGAAATCACCCCCCGCCATGGGGGGATGGTCACGCCACAATCCCTTCTCCTCCATTCTCCTCTCGGGATCTTGGGCACGCACGCACACGCGCCCGGCTAAGCTAGAATTTTAAAGAACTGACCAGCTCAAAAGAAAGTACTTCTAGGGACCAGAAGATGGCATAATAGTTACATTGCTGGACTCCCGCATAGTCAGTCATGGTTTGAGTCCCAGACTCGGACGCTTAAAACTCCCACCAGGTGCGTATGCGTGCATGCCCAAAATCCCAAGGGGTGAATGGAGGAGAAGGGATTGCAGTGTGGCCATCCTCCCTGGGGAGTAATTTCTCACTTTCTGTCTCTCCAGTGAGTGCATATGCCCTATAGCAAAAATCTCTCAAAAGAAGACGAAGAAGAAGAAGACGAAGGAGGAGGAGGAGAAAGGACTTCTGATACTGCCAATCAAGGTCTCCGACAAAATATCTGGATCTCCACCTTATCACTTTTCAGTGATGTCCACTCATCAGGTCCCAAACGTCAACACGGAATCTCCAAGCAGTCTTCCAAGCCATGCTTTACTTTTGTGTTTTGATGGACAGGAACAGATACTAATGTTTTTTTAGAATGGTTTTATTTAACTTTATTTATTTATTTATTTATTTTAATTTAATCAGAGAGGGACAGAGAGAGAGAGAGGGAAAGTGAGAAGGCAAGCTGCCAAGTTCAGGACTCAAACTGTGGTCAACTATGTGGGAATCCAGCGCCCTTATCCATCACACCAACTGCTGGCCCCAAAGATACCAATGGTTTAAAGTAAGTTTCTAACATGAAAGACAGAGACCAGAATTAACTACTACAAGGAAAAAAAAAAAAAAAAAAAAAACTTGAAAGAATCAAAGATAATTCAGGGAAGAAAAGAAAACTTAAAAACCAAACAAATGCACAGTTATTAGCCTCAGAGAGGTAAAAGACACTCATATCTATAAAACAAGGACAGGGTGTTTTTTGTTTTCTTTTTTTTTTTTAAAGGTTTTTGCAATAAAGCACATGCTCTCACCAGAGAGAGACAGAGAGAGAGGGAAAGTGAGAAATCACCCAGGAGATGGTCAAGCTACAATACCTCCTCCTCTGTTCTCCTCTTGGAATTTTGGACTCATGCACATGTGCCTGGCGTGATTTTCAAGCTACCATATCTGGGACTCCAATCATGGTTGGCCATGTGGGAGTCCAGACCCTTAACTATTATGCAACCTGCTGGCCCAATGTGGTATTTTTTAAGAGATATTTAGACAATAATAATATTTAGAAACTCCTAGAAATTTATTTATGTACATACACATTATATATGATGGCTATGGTTTGTATTTCTCAAAAAAATTCATGTGTGGAGATCGATTGGGATGTAATTAAAAGGGCAAAAATTTAATCAGACTATGGTGTAGAAAGGGGAGACCTTTGGAAAGAGATCAGGATTGAAGTCATTAGGGTGAGGCCCCCATGATAGATTCCTGGTAAGTTTAGAAGGAGAAGGAATGAGACAGACAGCTGATAGACACAGACTCTGTTCTAGCCCTTATGACGTGGTGCTGTAGGACTCTGCAAGACCCCCAGCAGATGTGGTCCCTGATCTTGGACCTCCAAAGCATGGGCTGAATAAACCTCTATTTTCAAAAATCGCCCAGTTTCAGGGCCAGCAAGTGGCATGGTGGTTAAGGTGATGGATTCTCACATGGTCAATCACGGTTTGAGTCCCAGATCTGGTGGCTTAAAAATCACACCTGGCATGTATACATGTATGTCCAAAATCCTGAGAGGGGGCTAGGGGGGAAGGTATTGCAGTATGACCATTACTTCTGGTGGGTGATTTCTCACTTCCCCACTCCTTTTCTGTCTCTCTCTAGCAAGTGCATGTGCCCTATGGCAAAAACCTTAAAGAAAAAAAAAAATCACTCAGCTTCAGATATTTTCTGTTATTAGCAAGGGAATGGACTAAAACAGTACTGTATAATATCAGATATAAAAATATCCAATAGAAAGTTAAGTTATGAAGGTTAGGTTAAGAAAATCATGTAAAAGAAGAACAAATAGCCACAGTCTGAAAACTAGAAAAGAGAAACTAAGACAGCTAAGGATAAATAAAGTTTAAACATCTGACTAATAAGAATGTCCTGAAAAAGAAGATAAAGAAAATTATCAAAAAGTAATTCTAGAATCAGCTACAGTGGTACAGAGTGTAGAGTGTCAAAGCACAATGCTGGGGCCATGTTGGAGGTCCCAGGTTTGGATCCTGGGTCAACATAAGAAACATTTTAGACACAGCCCCCATGATACTGGGAGGCTGGAAGACTGGGGGGAGGGGAAGATTGTAGCATGGAGACTTTGTCAAGATTTTCTATCTATAGCTCTCTCTTAAAAAATAAATGAATGTTGGGACCAGCAGCTGGTGTAATGGCTATGTCACTGGACTCCCATGTAGTCAACCACAGTTCGAGTCTCGGACCCAGTGGCTTAAACTCACGCTGGGTGCGTGTACGTGCGTGCCCAAGATCCTGAGAGGAGAATGGAGGAGAAGGGATTGTGGTGTGGCCATCCCTGTGATTTCTTGCTTTCTGTCTCTCTGTTTCTCTCTGTCTTTCTGGTGAGTGCACGCGCCCCATAACAAAAACCTCTCCAAAATTAAATAAATAAATAAATGTTAAAAAATTCTAGAAATTTTTCAAAAATGATGGATATTTTATACTGAAAGGGCCTACCAAATACCCAGTGCAATGTGTTTACAAATAACACCGAAGCACATAATAATAAAATTGCAGGATACCAAGGAATAAATAGAAGTTTCGAGAATGAGAGAAAGAAAGGAAATAAAAATCAAATGTAACAGTTCAGAAATAAGAATGGCAGCAGACTTCTCAACTGCAACAATGGGAATTATCAGGAAATGGAACAATACCTTTAATACCTCTTAAGAAAAATAATTTCAAATTATTATTATGTAAAATTCTATCCCCAGCTAAAATATAAATCAACCCTGAGACTAAAATAAAATCACTGTCACACATTCAAAATCCCTAAAAATGTACCTCCTATACATCTTTTCTTGAAAAATTTCTGGAGAATGTTATTCATCAAAAATAAACCAGGGACCAGCAGTTAGCATAATGGCTATGTCGCTGGACTCCCACGTAGTCGACCGCAGTTCACGACCCGGACCCGGTGGCTTAAAACTCACGCCGGGCACGTGTGCGTGCGTGCCCAAGATCCTGAGAGGAGCATGGAGGAGAAGGGATTGCGACGTGGCCATCCCCCCTGGGGGGGTGATTTCTCACTTTCTGTCTCTCTGTCTCTCTCTATCTGTCTGGCGAGCGCACGCACCCTATAGCGAAAACCTCTCCAAAAAAATAAATAAATAAATAATAAACAAACAAACCAGGAAAATTTAAATTTAATTTGTAAGATTAAATATTTTATTTTTAATCTTACAAATGTATGCCATGCACTCTTTTTAATATAGAAGAGGAGTGAGGGGAATTACCAAAACGAGGGAGAAAGAGAATTCCATAATGACAGCTCTGCAATGTATCAATGCAGTAAGTAGTACAGATAGGAACAGAACCTGGGCCACCACATACAGTTGTGTAGGTTGTTCCCTGGCCTACCATGTCTGGACTAAGAGCCATAAATGAGAGCTCAAAGCTTTTGGCACCATACTTGCCAAACCACAATCTGCTGAAGAATTGCATCAAACCTAGAAGAGGTATTTCTTACTAACTGATCTTCCTATAGGGAGTACTATTTTAAAATTGGTCATCCCAGGAAGCTCCTTTTTATAATTCACCCATCCAGAAGGGGTGCCTTTTTCTAACTTACTCAAAACAGCCATTTGTGAGGCCAGCAGGTGGCGTGGTGGTTAAGGTCCTGGACTCTCAAATGGCTGGCCATGGTTCAAGTCCTGGACCTGGCGGCTTGCTTTCTCACTTCTCTCTCTCTCTCTCTCTCTCTCTCTCTCTCTCTCTCTCTCTCTCTCTCTCTCTCCCTCTCTCTCTCTCTCTCTCTCTCCTCTCTCTCCACAGTCAAATTTTAAAAATTAATAATGATGGTGAATAAAATTAAATAATTCTTTTTTTTTTTTTTTGAGAGGTTTTTGCTATAGGGCACTTGCACTCACAAGAAAGACAGAGAGACTGAGAGATATAAAGCAAGAAATCACCCCCCCTCAATCCCTTCTCCTTCATTCTCTTCTTGGGGTCTTGGGCACACACACACATGTGCCCGGCACGAGTTTAAGCCACCAGGTCCAGAACCATGATTTTTTTTTTTGAGAGTTTTTTTTGCTATAGGGCACGTGTGCTCACCAGACAGACAGAGAAAGACAGAGAGACAGAAAGTGAGAAATCACCCCCCCATGGGGGATGGCCACGCCGCAATCCCTTCTCCTCCATTCTCCTCTCGGGATCTTGCACACGCACGCACACGTGCCCGGCGTGAGTTTTAAGCCACCGAGTCCGGGACGCGAACCGCGGTCGACTACATGTGCGTCCAGCGACATAGCCATTACGCTAACTGCTGGTCCCCAGAACCGTGATTGACTACATGGAAGTCCAGTGACATAGCCATTTATGCCAACTGCTGGTCCCAATAATTCTTAAACAAATAAAACAGCCATTTGAGTTACTAGTGTTCCTGAATGGAAAAAATTTAGGTGCAATAAAAGGATGCCACCAATAGAAAAAATATATATAATAATAGATTACAAAATACATTTAACAAAAATAAGAGGAGTTTTATACTTCTGCTGGGAATTTGGAGATGAATTAGTAATAAGTAACTAAAAAAATTTGGCAAACAACAACAAAAATCTCTGAGGCAATTATTGACTCCAAAAAAGGCAAAAATGATGCAAAAAATGAAATGTAATGAAAATTACAACATGGCTCATCTGTAAAAATACATTTATACATGGACATACATAAAAACAAAATACTGATTTTACTCCAAATTACTAATTTTACCCCAATTAACTCTCAAATATATTGAGAAAATGAACAAAGATAAAATGAAAATAGCTGTTATCTTTCATAATAATTAGTCAATAGATGACATCTAAAAGACAAAAAGTCAAAAATAGCAATATAAGCAGAGTAATTCTATAGACATAGGGAAGTACATGCCATGGATACAGTTAAAGCATTTAAAAATGGTTGCCTAGGGACCAGCAGTTAGCGTAATGGCTATGTCGCTGGACTCCCATGTAGTCGACCACGGTTCGCGTCCCGGACCCGCTGGCTTAAAACTCACGCCGGGCGCGTGTGCGTGCATGCCCAAGATCCCAAGAGGAGAATGGAGGAGAAGGGATTGCGGCGTGGCCATCCCCCCGGGGGGTGATTTCTTGCTTTCTGTCTCTCTGTCTCTCTCTGTCTGTCTGGCGAGTGCACGCACCCTATCGCAAAAACCTCTCAAAAAAAAAAAAAAAAAAAGGTTGCCTATGAGGGCTAATAGAAGACAGCTATAATCTTGTCATTTGGTTGCTTTTGGGGTGCTATGTAGATATGCCATTTTTAATGAAAATTTAAACATACACAGAAGTAGAGAAAACAGTATAATAAACTCCCATATTCTACTTCCTCAGATTCAGCAATTATCAAGATTTTGTTATACATCCTTTGTGTAAGCATATCACTTTTAAAAAATAATAAAGTTTTTGTTACAGGGTGTGTGTGCTTACCAGAGAGAGACAAGAAGAGGGAGAGCGAGAACTCACCCCCATAAAGGGAATGACCACACCACAATACCCTCTCCTTCGTTCCCCTCCAAGGGTGTCGGGCACATATGTCTATATGCCCAGGGTGATTTTCAAGCTACCAGGATTGGGACTCGAACTGTGGTTGGGCACGTGGGAGTGCAGCACCTTAACCACTATGCCACCTGCTGACCCCCGAATTTTATATTTTTAATATTTAGAAATATACATAATAAATAAATAATATGGCTACTTCTGAAGCATGTGACTGATGTGTAAGTGGAAGAGGGTGAGGAAAGGGAGAACTTTTCTTCCTGTTTATTGATTTATTTTTAGCTTTTGGTATAGAGTGTGTGCCCTCATCGGAGGGGGTGGGGGACTGAGAAATCACCACCTGGAGGGATTTCACCCAGCAATCCCTTCTCCTCCATTCTCCTCTTGGAATTTTGCGGCATGTACACACATGATCCTAGTGTATTTTTCAACCCACCAGATGCAGGACTGAAACCGCAGCCAGCCAGGTGAGATTCGGGTGTCCCAATTCCCATGCACTGGTTGGCCCTTTTCCCCTTTTTAAATGTTTTATTTTTAATCTTACAAATTTATGCCATGCACTTTTTTTCTTAAGGTTTTTGCCATAGGGTGTATGTGTTTGCCAGAGAGACACACAGAGAGACAGTGAGAGGGAAGGTAAGAAATCACCCCCCAAGGGGGATGGCCACACCCACAATCCCTTCTCCTTCCTTCTCCTCCTGGGATTTTGGGCATGCACACACATGTGCCTGGCGTGATTTTTCAAGCCGCCAGGTCTGAGACTTGAACCCCAGAGTTGCCCATGTGAAAATCCAGCACCTTAACTACCACGTCAACTCCTGGCCCGTGCACTTTCCCCACACACACAATTTGCTGTGGAGTGTGTACAGTCGCTGGAGAGAGAGAGAAAGAGAAAGAAAAGTGAGAAAGCATCCCGCAGGGGAGACAGCCATGCTGCAGTCCTTTCACCTCCATTTCCTCTCAGCATTTGGGGCATTTGCACATGTTTTTTTTTTCAAGCCACCAGGTCAGGGATTCAAATCACACAGTCTACCATGTGGGAGCCAGCTGACAACAACTGTGCCACAGGCTGGCTTGCCATGGGCCCTTAGAAACACTACACTCGTGTAATCCTTATAGCCACTCAACAAAGTGCATACTAGTTATATCACTATTTGATGGATGAAATTTAGATATCTATCATTTGAATTTGATAAAATTTAGTTATCTATCAATAACCATTTTTAAAAATTATTTTATTTAACTTTATTTTACTGATTCTATTTATTTATTTTAACCTGACTAGAGAGGGAGGGAAAGAGGGAGGGATGGAGAGAGAGACAGAGAGATGGAAAGTGAGAAAGCAAGCTGCCAGACCTGGGACTCAAACCACAGTCAGCCATGTGGGAATCCAGCGCCCTTAACCACCATGCCACCTGCTGGCCCCAATAACCATTTTTTAAAAGATAATGGGCCCAAACTTTGATTCCCATCTCATGTAACAACTTTTCGATGATTTGAAGTCTCCTCTAGTATAAAAAAGTCCCAGTTCCTCCAGTAAGTCTTCAGAGGTAGCAGTATACATGCCATTTATTGATAAGTCTTCACTCTCACCTGTGACCCAGGTTAGGTGCTAAATTTTATGGTCACCCTACTTATAAGACTTGGCATTTAGATCTCTCACCACGGGGTTGCCCTTCCCTGGACTTGTGCTTACGAAGGTCCCCAGCCCTAAACTTAGCAAAACAGAGAGCCCAGTGGGACCGTCGATCTTCCTTATTCCAGACTGTCTGCATCTCCTGAGGCAGCCTGGGAGTCACCAGGCTCTTGGCAGTGCCCCACAATCGACTCACAATGAAATCGCTATTAAATCAACTCAATCATTTTCACGCCATTTATTCCTCAGCCAAAGCTCAAGGCCCTTTGCCCCTCTGGTCTCTTCGATGTGCCTGTAGGACTCCGCATTGGCCCCTCCAAACGTCGTGTGCTCATGTAGCGTCGTTCCAGCCTGTCAAGATCATTTCGCATCTCGATTCTGTCATCCGACCTATTAACAATCCTGTTCCTCTTCGTGTCATCTGCAAGCGCAGTAAGCCGGACATCTACATCTTCATCTGTGTCACGGACAGCAGCATCGCTGGGCCAGGGCTGAGTCACAGGTTCAGAGATCTCCTGCCAGCGAGACGTGAGACCCACCACCGCACCTTCAGGTACAGCGAGGACCTGCTATGAGTCCTCCCGGCAGGGCCGTCGTGCAGCCCACCTTTCTACAGCACGTCTGCAAGGACAGTGTGACAAACTGCCTCGTGTCCTGCCGAAAGCAAACGCCAGTGTCCAGCACCTGCCTGCCTCTTCACTCGTGGTCCTTATCAGTTTTGTTTTTTTTTTTTTTTTTGGAGAGGTTTTTGCTATAGGGCACGTGTGCTCGCCAGACAGACAGAGAGAGACATAGAGACAGAAAGCGAGAAATCACCCCCAGGGGGGATGGTCACGCCGCAATCCCTTCTCCTCCATTCTCCTCTCGGGATCTTGGGCACGCACGCACACGGGCCCGGTGTGAGTTTTAAGCCACCAGGTCCGGGATGCGAACCCCGTCGACTACGTGGGAGTCCAGCGACATAGCCATTACGCTAACAGCTGGTTCCCTCGTGGTCCTTATCAGTAAACGAGGCGTGATACTCTGTCCTTTGGGTATGTGTTTGTGACACACTCCTGCCGGCATCCACCAAACATCATTCTTCTTGCTAATCATTACCAGGCCTTATACATAATGATATTTGCTACAGTTTTGCCAGAAATCAACATCGATCTTGACAATCCTTAATTTCCAGAATCGATGTCTACTCCTTGCTGAGTAGAAGGGCAGTATTTGTCCCGTTGCACTCCATAGCACTCCTCCCAGCCTCCACAGGTCCCTGGGAGCACATTCCTGATCACTTACAATCTCAACACCTTTGTGATCCTTTTTCACCTGTTCTAATATTTCTAATTTGAAGTCATTTCTTTTGGTTAACACCGCACCATGACCTTCTTTTTAAAAAATAATTATTTTATTTAACTTTATTTATTTATTTATTTACTTATTTATTTTTATTTGACCAGAGAAGGACAGAGAGAGAGAGAGAGAGAGTGAGAAGACAAGCCACCAGGTCCAAGACTCAATCCACAGTCAGCCATGTGGGAGTCCAGCACCTTTAACCACCACGCCACCTGCAAGCCCCACCACGCCATTCCTTCTCAAAGATTGTCCTGGTATTAAACACACTTTATTTATTTATTATTTATGTTTAATTACAATAGTAACACATAAATACATTCCCATCAAAATGCAAGTATTACAGATAAAGCTAAAGTTCTTATTGAGCTTCCAATCCGTTTTCTGTTGTTGCTAGTTTCATGTATATTTTTCCAGATCTTTCTGATGCACTTACATACATAAATGTACATGAAAACATGTACTTTGGGTTTTGTGTTCCAACTATGCTGGCATATCCTATAGAACATATTCCCCACCACTGTTTTCCCAGAAGAACACTGCCAGGCTAATACCCAGACTTTATAAACACATGTAGCTCACAATGGTTCTCAGCTATTGTTTAGGTCCAAAGAACTACAATATTTGTATTCTCAAAACTCAGCATGGAATTCTGAATCTAATGATATACAGGGAAAGTTCTTGGTTTCTTTCAAATAGAATTAATAGGGTGCCAGAATCATGCGTAGACATTTTGAAACATATCGACAAAGGCTGTGATGCTCAGCTGCACAAGGGGACTTCAAAGAGTTCATGAAAGGGCCAGCAGGTGGTGTGGAGGTAAGGCAGCTGGATCCCATGACTCTGTGGTTCAAGTCCTAGACCCAGCAACTTGAAAATCACATGGGCATATGCGTGTATACGCCCAAAATCCTGAGAGGAGAATGGAGGAGAAAGGATTGCAGCATGGCCATCCCCCCTTGGGGGTGGTTTTTTCCTCTCTGTCTCTGTCTCTCTCTGGCAAGTACATGCACTCTATAGCAAAAAAAATAAGTAAAAATATTCATGGGAAAAATTAGAGTATGAACTTATTTTGGTGCACACACACAAAATTGAAATTCATACATAGTTTCTTATGCATTTTCTATAAACTTTAAAGATCTCTAGTCAGCCCAGGGACCAGCAGTTAGCATAATGGCTATGTCACCGGGCTCCCATGTAGTCGACTGTGGTTCGAGTCTCGAACCCGGTGGCTTAAACTCACACCGGGCGCGTGTGCGTGCGTGCCCAAGATCCCGAGAGGAGAATGGAGGAGAAGGGATTGCGGCGTGACCATCCCCCCTGGGGGTGATTTCTCGCTTTCTGTCTCTCTGTCTCTCTGGCAAGTGCATGCACCCTATAACAAAAAAACCTCTCAAAAAAAAAAAAAAAAAAAAGATCTCTAGTCAGCCTGGAGCTGGCTGATGCTAAGAGAGGCCTCACTGCTGCCGACAGAGCAACCGTTCATTACAACTGTATTCACTGCCTGATACCCAGGAAACAATGTTTTGAGCATTTCCCATCCTAACATAATAATTTATTGTTTGTTTATAAGCATTTTTCTGGGTTTTAGTCACATTTTGTGTGTATGTGTGTGTGTGTGTGTTAGTTCTCTTTTTAAATTTATTAATTTATTTATTTATATACATTCAATCACATTGTTTAGCTTACAAGGTGAACATTTCAATATGTGAAAATTTCTCCCCAGTCCAGTTGATCAAAATATCTTCAACAGATAACACCACACCTCCCCATTCCGTCAATGCTCTACCTCTGTATCCCTCCTCCTAATGTCCTTCCCTAGGCCCCACTCCTCCCCACACACCACATCTGGCATTCATACCCATCTCTTGTGTTTGTATATCTTTTGGTCAATCAGTTTCAGTCATAGAGTGCAGACACTCGGTATATGTTAAGTGGAGACATACAATGTCTCTCCTTCATAGCCTGGCTTGCTTCACTCAGCAGTAAATCTTCCATATTCTTCCACTTTCTGTCAAAAGCCAGGGTTTTGTTGGTTTTTATGGCTGAATAGTATTCCATAGCGTATATGTGCCACAGTTTTTCAATCCATTCATCCATACGGAGGCATTTGGTTTGCTTCCATGTCTTAGCAATCGTGAACAGTACCGCAATAAACATCTATGTGCAAAGCACTTTTCCAATGAAGAATTCTTCTGTCCTTTGGGCAGATACCAAGGTGTGGGATTGCTGGATCATATGGTAGTTCTATTTGTAGATTTTTGAGGAATCTCCAAATTATTCTCCACAGTGGCTGAGTAGAAACAGAACCACTTGCTATCATTTTTCCCACTTAAAATACTGGAACCCAGGATTGTTCTAGGGCATAGCCATAATGCACTGCTCAAGAGAAGCTGGATCCCACACGGGAACTGTAGTTTGAATCCCCAGCCACGTCAGCCTGAAATGTGCCAGGTCTGTGTGCAAGTGTCCAGGATCCAGCAGGCTGGGGGGCTGGAGGGAGGAGAGGCTGGCGTGACGGCTCTGAGGAGAAGCTCCTCCCCTCACTCTCTCTCTTGCTCTCACTCTCTTTCTCACATCCTCATGTGTGAATGCTCTATTATGAAAAAAGAAAAATAATAATGGAAAATAGGCTCCTAGTCAGTATTTTCACAAGGAAAGTCCAATTTGGAAGAAAGAATTTTATTTTTTTGAGAGGTTTTTCTACAGGGCACGTGCACTCACCAGAAAGACAGAGAGACAGAGAGACAGAAAGTGAGAAATCACCCTCCAGGGGCGATGGCCATGCCGCAATCCCTTCTCCTCCGTTCTCCTCTCAGGATCTTGGGCACGCACGCACACGCGCCTGGCGTGAATTTAAGTCACCAGATCTGGGACTCAAACCGCGGTCGACTACATGGGAGTCCAGCGACATAGCCATTACACTAACTGCTGGTCCCCTGGAGGAAAGGATTTAAGAAAGAAAATTGTCTATCCATCAACAGATGAATGGATAAACAAAATGAGGACACATGCAATGAAATAATATTAAGCCTTAAAAAAGAGGGAAGTTCTGAGACATGCTTCGGCACGGATAAGCCTTGCAGGCGTTATACTAAGTGAAAGAAGCCGGGCCCAGAAAGGTCAGTTTTATACCATTCTACTTCCATGGGCTATCTAAGCAAATGCATAGAGATAGAAAGCACGGGTTGTCGGAAAAGTCAGGACATGTATTTTCTATGCAAGAATGTGTCATAACTTTTCCGACAACCCAATAGATTAGGGGATCCAAGGGCTATGAGGAGGAGGGAGTGAGGATTTATTGGTTAATGGGTAAAGACTGGAGAAGGGATCGTGGCATAGTCATCTCCCCTTGGGGGTGATTTCTTACTTTCCCTCTCTCTCTCTGTCTCTCTGTCTCTGTCCAGTGAGCTCATATGCCTGAGAGCAAAAAGCTTTTTTTTTTTTTTTTTTTTGAGAGTTTTTCACTATAGGGCGTGTGCGCTCGCCAGACAGACAGAGAGAGACAGAGAGACAGAAAGCAGGGAATCACCTCCCAGGGGGGATGGCCACGCCATCTCCTCTCGGGATCTTGGGTACGCACACACATGCGCCTGGCGTGAGTTTAAGCCGCCAAATCGGTCGACTACTTGGGAGTCCAGAGACATAGCCATTACGCTAACTGCTGGTCCCAGTGTTTCAGAGATTCTAGAACTGGATTCACTGGCATGAAAAATTGTCCACGATAATATAAATTTTTCAAAACAATATGCATTGCATAATTCCATTTTTGCAAAAATCGAAAAAGTTGATTGTAAAAAACAAAACCAAGAAGGCTATATACCCATGTGAACAGCAATAATATGGGTGCTCAGACTGCAGGTGATGTTTCATCTTGCGTATCTGAATTTTTTCATTTTTCTTTAATTAGCATTCACAACTCATGTAATGAGGAAAACAGCTCCTTTTCTTTTTTTTCAAAAGTCAAGGTTGATTCCCAGACTCTGGTCATTGTACGGAGTTGTCATAGAACACAAGTACCATTCCTCACACTCTTCTCTCTCTCCCTCTCCTTGAGAGATTGGGCACTCACAGAAAGAAGGGGGTGGGAGGGAAAGGGGGTGGGGCTGTCATTCATAGGTACAGTGAAGGCCACATAGTAGGTGCTTTGCCTCCACTGTTGAAATTCACCCTTACCACAACCAAGAGTGGTAATATCACTGCCAGTATCTCCTCTTCCAGAAAAGTGTAGTGATAGAGGAAAAGGAGACTATGGGGTCTTGGGCTGGGAGAGACAGGGCCAAGGACGATGAGGTAAGGCCACCATTTTACACATGAAAACTGAGGCTGAGATGGTGAGGAACTACTGTCAATCATGCAGCTAGTAATGAACTAAAGCAAATGTTGCCTGACACCGAAGTCTGTGTCTTTTCATGCCACACCAGTGGTCACATCTGTGGTCCCCATAGCATCTGTTTCCACAGATTCACCTGCACTCTTCCTTCTCTAACACGTCAGCATCAACTCATGGTTTAAAGCCCTTGTGATCGCGTAGCTGCTCTCACCCCTAAATTGCCCTGACCACCCCTGCACGGTATCCCAATAGCAAATCCTAGTCTTTAACCGTTAGCACTGTCTGCAAACTCACTGTTCACAATCCTTCTTCACGCTTCCCTCCAGAATCGTGTACTCTGCATGCTAGTAAAAATGCAGTCATGGGGCTAGCAGGTGGCATGGTGTTTAAGGTGCCACGTGGCCGATCACAGTTCAAGCCCCGGACCCAGCAGCTTGAAATTCACATTGAGCACATGTGTGTGTGTGCCCAAACTCCCAGGAGGAGAATGGAGAAGAGATTGTGGTGTGACCATCCCCCCCCCCCCCGGGGGGGGGTGATTTCTTGCTGTCTGTCTCTCTGTCTCTCCAGCAAGTGCACACACTCTATAGCAAAAATCTCTCCCTCAAAAAAAAGCAGTCATTTTCCCTGCATTCCAGTGTACCAAATTTCTTCAGTGTTTTTACCCGAGACCTCAAAACTCTGTTCACAGCACCTGGGAGAACAAACTTTACGTTGGGACTCTGCCAGCCCTTGGGTACTACCCAGGAGGTCCTCTGGGATCCCTGTCAGGCCACTTGATGGATCTTTCAGGATGTCAATTACCACCTACTCTGAGGACAGTTTCCAAGATTCTTGCCGTTCTATTCCTTTTTTTTAAAGAACTTTTTGCTATAGTGCATGCGCGCTCGCCAGGAAGAGAGAGACAGAAAGAGAGAAATCATCCCCCGGGGGGGGGGGGGGGGATGGCCACACTACAATCTCTTCTCCTCCATTCTCCTCTCAGAATCTTGGGCACGCATGCACACGTGCCTGGCATGAGTTTAAGTGACCGGATCCGGGACTTCAACTACATGGGAGTCCAGCAACATAGCCATTACGCCAACTGCTGGTCCCACCACTCCATTCTTTATCTTCTCTGGGACAACCTAACACTTCCTCCTTGGGTGACAGTCTCCTCTTTTTTTTTTTTTTTTTTTTTAATTATTTTATTTATTTATTTTGATCAGAGAGGGACAGAGTGAGAGAGGAAGAGAGGAAAAGTGAGAAAGCAAGCCACCAGGTCCGGGACGTGAACCACAGGCAGCCACGTGGGAGTCCAGCACCCACCACCACCACGCCACCTGCCAGCCCTGGGTGACAGTCTCCTAGCACCTGTACAGCACATTGGTGTGGGTGGTTTCCTCCGTCAGCTCCCTCTTGGAATCGTTGCTGGGCTGTTCCTTGTCCCTAGGAAGGTGGCAGGTAGTGAGATGGTCCTTTGCCCTCCATCTCCTCCGGGTGATTCTGGAGTCTGCATTTCCCGCGCCTAGTGCTCAAGATAGACTGTGAGGGAAACACAACTCCTGTCCCACTCTCCTCCTCCGCAGCCCTGGGAGTCCTTCCTGAGAAGCAGCCTAGAGCGCGCTCGGCCCCCAGGTCTAGTCCCTTTCTGCTTAATGAAGCGTGGGCGTCTGTTTTCCCTGAGAGTTTCAGGGCCCTACGAGGAAGGGGGGAAGGAAGAAAGGGCTGGGCGGCCATTCAGAGCGCCAAGCCGGGAGCTGAGGCTGCATTTCGCCGTCCCAGCAACTGAGGGGGCTGGTGATTATTAGCCCCAGTGCATGGATAAAACACTGAGACAAGGGGCCAGCAGGTGGCGTGGCGGTTAAGGCCCCGGACTCCCACGTGGTCAGCTGCGATTTGAGTCCCAGACCCAGCAACTTGCTTTCTCATTTTCCCTTTCTCTCTCTGTCTCTATCTGATCAAATTAAAAAAGAATAACAAATAAAATTAAATAAATAAAATCATTATTTAAAAAACAGGCTCTAAAATAATAACTTACCACTTTTAACCACGCAACTTTTATCAATAACTAAAACACATACGCATTCATTCTCTCTAGAAGTACCCCAGTTCCTGCTTTAAAATTTTCACCAAATCTCAACTCTCTTCTCCACTACCTTCTATCAAAAGCCCGGTGTCGGAGGCCAAAGATGACACCAGGGTAGCGCCTCGTGCTAACGTTTCTAATCGTCCCACCCAAACAACCAGCACCCTCACGTCCATGGGGGCGTCAGTTAGTCCCTCCGTCACTCTGTATTTTCTACGTCTCAGACAGAGAGCACAAGGCACCGGAGATTCAGGACAAATGTGGTTCTTACTCTGGTCAGAAAATGTATTACTGGGACCAGCAGATGGTGTAATGGCTATGTCGCTGGACTCCCATGTAGTCGACTGCAGTTCGAGTCCCAGACCCAGTAGCTTAAACTCACGCTGGGCACATATGCGTGCGTGCCCAAAATCCCAAGAGGAGAATGGAGGAGAAGGGATTGCAGTGTGGCCATCCCCCCGGGGGGTGGTTTCTTGCTTTCTGTCTCTCTGTCTCTGTCTGTCTTTCTGATAAGCACACACGCCGTATAGCAAAAACCTCTCCCCCCCAAAAAAGAAAATGCATTATTTAGAGTACATGAGCATTAGTAACCAGCAGATGGCCTAATGGTTATGTTACTGGACTCCCATGTAGTGGACCATGGTTCGAGTCCTGGTGGCTTAAAACTCACTCCAGGTGCATGTGAGAATGTGCCCAAAATCCCAAGAGCAGAATGGAGAAGGAATTGCAGCATGGCCATGCTCCCTGGGGGGCGATTTCTCACTTTCTGCCTCTCTGGTAAGCACATGCACCCTATAGCAAAAACCTGTCCCAAAAAAAAAAAGAGTATATGGGCACTAAATACAAAATAGCCATGTACAATAATAACCCATGTAGATTTACTAAGAACCAGTACTCAAAAAAAAAAGAAAGAAAGAAATTGAAAAAGTAGATTGGGCTGGCCCTAGAGCCCGGTGGTTAAGGGAGCCCAAACCCACATGGTTGACGATGTGGTTCTGATCTCAGCCCTGGCAGCCTAAAACATGCATCAGGCACGTGTGCGTGTGTGCCCCAAATCTGATGGGATGAGGGGTAGGGGACAGGGGAGTTTAGCATGGCCACGCCCCATTGGGGTGCTTTCTCCTGCTCCCCCCAATCCCTGCAAGCCCAAGTGCCCGCTGGCCATGAAAGAAAAGAAGAAAGAGAGAGAGGTAAGGAGGGAAAGAGGAAAAGAGGAAAGAAGAGAGGAAGGGAGGGAGGGAGGGAGGGAGTGGGAAGGAAGGAAGGAAGCCGACTATAAGCCTAAAAGGAAATTTCTAGAGTTTTGCCCCATGACTGCACCCCTGGCCCTTGCCAGTCCCTGCTTTTGATAATGATCTCTAGATTCATCAGATAACCAGAAGATATTAAACTGATTAAATGGTGGAAGACGACAAAATTAGGGCCTCAAAGACAGTTTGGAATAATAAGTTAAAATGAACATAATGAAAGTTACGCCATAAATGTGAAGTCCTGAATTTGTTTTATAAATCAATCGCCCCGGTGTTCTGTGAGAGGGTCCTGGTTCCTGATGGCTCCCGTGAGAAAAAGCAGGGTGCTTCTGTCCCCCGTGAACGTAATGTGGGCTCACGGAGTCACCTGGCTGCTCGCAGCGTGGGACGTGGGTGAGGCAGCTCCGAGGGAGTCCCGTGGCGGCTGCGAAGGCGCCCTGCAGGGCTGCGCCGCACAGGGCAGGCCGGCAGACCGCGGGGTCAGTGGATGTGCAGCGTCTCCGCGTCCTCACATGTCGGGGCTGGCCATCTCGTCCATCTCCCTCATTCACAGAGTAGCCGACTGAGGCTCAGAAAGGGGAAGGGGGTGTCTAGGGGGTCAGCAAGTTTGCAGCAGAACTGGGGCAGCGCTCAGCTTGGACACACGAACAAATGGACGGACGGATGGATGGGTACGCACACCGATGAAGACAACCGGCACGAGGGGCAGCGAGAGTAGGGACATCCATCTCATCTTCTCTGAGGCACCGAAGAAGAATTCATCTAAGCGACAAGTCTTGCTATTGGTTCTTTGTGCCAGTATGTGGGGCCGTGTGTGTGTGTGTCCACCTCCATCCTCCACGGCACTGCCCTGACCCCCACGTGACCTCCTCCCTGCCCCAGGCTGGTGCTGGAGGCAGCGGGGAAAGCGCTGCTCAATCCTCCCACTCTCTAGGTTTTCTTTCCTCTTTCCAAAATTCTTCCTCCAGGAAGTCCTCCTGAACTGGGGAGGCAGCAGTGCTGGCCTCCTGCCAGGTCAGAGGGCCCTGCCAGCTGTGAAGGCCCCTACTCAAAGCTCAGCGCTGGTGGGTACCCGAAATTATCCTAAGGGGGCGGGAGTCTGGCACAGCCTCCATCTTACCGTAGTGCCTCTTCCTGCCCTTCGGGTGCTCCTGTGCCCCCAGCCCCTCATCCGCTCACCCACACCACGGCCCCATCTCAGAACCATGTCTCCCTCAGACCCCAGCCCTGGTGCCCTTCCCTCCCCCGAGAGTCTCTGTCATTATCTCTGGAAAGTGAGGCTTGTGCATCATCATTAATGGGCTAAACAGCAGGGTCAGCGAGGCAGGTAGCAGTAAACGCGGCAATTACGGCCGCGCCTCCATGCGAGCGCCTTCGCTCCCAATCCATCTCCCCTCATCACCGGGCGGTGCTGAGCCGGCCCTGCCTTCATTACATTAATCAGCTTAATTCCAAGGTAGAGTCCACATTCTAATCAAAAGGCAGCCAGCGGGGGTGGGGTGCCAGGGGAGAGGGAAGAGCTGTCCTCTCAAGGAATGGGGGTTGACAGAGGGGCCCAGGCCTGCACACCTGGCCTCCTGGTGCCAGGGCCCAGTCTCGTCCAAGGGCTGCTCCTGCCCTGTGTCTGGGCCCTGCTCTTGAGGCCTCTTTTGTATCCTGGATCAAGCCAGGTCTGGGGCTTCGGATATATAGTTAGAGGCAAGGAGAGCACAATTCTCTGTCTCCGAACAGACCGACTAGCCATCGGGTCCTGCAGGCCAGGCGGTACGCTGCCGCCACGAGGGGAGCAGCACGCTCGCGTGGCAGTCTCTGCAGGACGTCCTACGGCGCACAGTCACGGCCTGCACGACAGGACAGCGTGCCCCTGCCAGCAGGGAGGCCACTCCTGAAGCCAAGGGCCTGGGGAGGTAAAGAGCACGAGGAGGAAGGAGAGTAGAAACCACTGAGCCCACGCGGGAACTCAAAGAACTCAGCAAGAGGAGGCAGCGATCAGCAGACCAGCCTGCACCACCAGCTCCTCCGTTAGCCCCAGCCCTGGCATCACCCCCAGTTCTGTCCTCATCCTTGCTCTGCTAGGGCCTCATCCACTTCCCCAACTTTGAATATCATCATGTTGAGCAGGACCCCCCTCGCCCCAAACCTTTCCCCACCCTGGCTTCATGTTCCACATGGATAACTCGGGGGGGAAGCCCCACCAGCTAATAAAACAGTAAATAGCTCAGAAGCTTCCCTCCCAAGTTTATGCCCCTTCGCTTTCTCAAGTAAGTGCTCCCTACCTGGCCCAAGCTAGACTCTTGGAAGTCATTTGAGAGTCCTTCTTGGACCCTTGGTTAGTTTCCCATTGTCACTGCAACAAATTCCCACAAACTCAGGGACTTAAGACAACACAGCTTTATTGTCATTCAATTCTGGAAGTTGGAGGTCTAGAAGGGTCTCACCAGCTGAAGCCCCAGTGTCAGCAGGGCTAGCTTCTGGAAGCTGCGGGGACGAATGCAATTCCTTGCTCTTCTGGCTGCAGAAACTGCCTGCAACTCCGGGCTTATGGCTTCGTTATCTTCAAAGCCCACAGTATCTTCAAGTCTCTGACTCTGACCCTCCTGCCTCCTGTAACTTGTAAGGACCCTTGTGAGTACATTGGAACTTGGGTAATCCAGGATAAATCTGGAGCTGATTAGCAACCTGGACTCCATCTGTCCTTGACCTCCCCCTGCTTTAGCTACATGCTCACAGGTTCTTGGTTAGGATGCAGGCCATGGAGGGCCATTATTTCACTAACTACAAACTCCAGGTACACCTTTAAGACAGCCCTTTTCGGAGCTGGCAGGTGGCATGATGGTTAAGGTACTGGACTCCCTGATGGCCAACCATGGTTTGAATCCCAGACTTGCTTTCTCATCTTCTCTCTCTCACTCTGGTCTAATAAAACAGACCCTCTTTTTTTTGGAGAGGTTTTTGCTATAGGGCACATGCACTCGCCAGACAGACAGAGAGCGACAGAGAGACAGAAAGAGAGAAATCACCCCCCCAGGGGGGATGGCCACGCCACAATCCCTTCTCCTCCATTCTACTCTCGGGATCTTGGGCACGCACGCACACGTGCCCGGCATGAGTTTTAAGCCACTGGGTCCGGGACGCGAACTGTGGTCGACTACATGGGAGTCCAGCGACATAGCCATTACGCTAACTGCTGGTCCCAAGACAGCCCCTCTTGGGGCCAGCAAGTGGTGTAGTGGTTAAGGCAATGAACTTCCACATGGCCAACTGTGGTTTGAGTCCCAGACCTGGCCTCTTGAAAATCTTGCTGGGTACATGTGTGTGCGTGCTCAAAATCCCAGGAGAATGGAGGAGAAGGGATTATAGCATGGGTTATTATTGTATACGGCTGTTTTGTATTTAGTGCCACATACACTTTTTTTTTTTTAAGAAAGATTTTTGCTGTAGGGTGCATGTGCTTACCAGAGAGACAGAAAGCGAGAAGTCCCCCCCGGGGGGATGGCCATGCTGCAATCCCTTCTCCTCCATTCTTCTCTTGGGATTTTGGGCACATCTTCACATGTGCCTGGCGTGAGTTTTAAGTCAGGAGTCCAGTGACATAACCATTATGCCATCTGCTGGTCACTAGTGCCCATGCACTCTTTTCTTTTTTTTTTTGGCATTTTCTTTTCTTTCTTTTGGCATTTTCTTTTTTTTTTTGGCTTTCTTTTCTTTCTTTCTTTCTTTCTTTCTTTCTTTCTTTCTTTCTTTTTTTGAGAGGTTTTTGCTATAGGGCACATGCCCTTGCCAGAAAGAGAAAGACAGAAATCACCCCCTGGGGGGTGGTTTCTCATTTCCCCTCTCACTGTCTCTCTCTGTCTCTGGCGAGTATATGTGCCCTATGGCAAAAACCTTAAAGAAATAAATAAAGCAGCCCTTCCTTCAGCCAGTTCCCACATTCCCCACGCCGGATGTTCTGAACATTACGACACTAACTGGCATCTCTATCTTTAATCTCTCCCTGTCCAATCCATTCCCTAAATGGTTTTATTATTTTAATTTATTTTTTCTTTTTTAGAATTATTTTGTGTAACTTTATTTATTTATTTATTTCAGAGAGAGACAGAATGAGAGAGGGTGGGAAAGTAACAAAGTAAACCACCAGGTCAGGGACTCAAACAATCGTCGACCATGCGGGAGTCTAGCGCCCTTAACCATCATGCCACCTGCCGGCCCCACCCAAGTGGTTTCCAAATGTAGAGATGCTTTTATTGTTCCCACCGTCTCTTCCCCTCAGCCCACTTCTGTTTGTATGGGCTCTAGTCCGGGAAGGGGTGCCCTGGCAGCTACCTTCAACCAGGGGGCCCTCGTGCAGTAGATACGTACCCAGCTTCCTGTCCTTAGAGGGAAAAGGCCGTTCTGTTCATTCAGTGAGAGAGAGAACTCCCAACAGAGTCTTGACGTGGCAGTCTACCCGCAGCCCCAGCCAGCCCTGGATGATGGGCACGTGTACGCCCAGCTTACTCAGGGAGGTCTCCGGACCCAGAACCCTCCATGTGGATCAGTCTGGCAGAGAGGACAACCACTGAGCCAGCACTGGAACTCAAGGAGCTCATTAAGAGGAGGCAGATCGGGACCAGCAGTTAGCATAATGGCTATGTCGCTGAACTCCCATGTAGTCGACCACGGTTCAAGTCCCGGACCCGGTGGCTTAAAACTCACGCCGGGCGCGTGTGCGTGTGTGCCCAAGATCCCGAGAGGAGAATGGAGAAGGGACTGTAGCGTGGTCATTTCTGGGGGTGATTTCTCACTTTCTGTCTCTCTCTGTCTGTCTGGCAAGCGCACACGCCCTATAGCAAAAACCTCTCCAAAAAAAAAAGAGGAGGCAGATCATCAGAACAAGATCACGTCTCACCCCTGCGCCGCTGTCCAGCCCCAAGAGGGGCAGCTCTGAAATGCACTGCATGGCTCCTCAGCGGGCCCTCAAGGACTGAGCTTCCATGGCCCACAATGGCAACCAGCCTCCTTCTGTTTCATTCTCACCCCTCCCTCACTACGGCTCCTTGGGATAACCTCCAAAGAAGCTGCCTTCACTTAAGTTCTTGTCTCAAGTTCTTAGTTCAGGGAAAATCAAGCAAAGACAGAGTGATAGCTCTAAACTAAAAATTGAATCCGTCATCTTCCTTATTGTAGACAGTCAAGGAGCCAGAACATGGTGTAGCAATTATGTCACTGGACTCCTACATGACCGACCATGGATCAAGTCCCAGACCTGGTGGCTCGAAACATGTGAGGCGCATGTGCATGCATGCCCAAGATCCCGGGAGGAGAATGGAAAAGAAGGGATTGTGGTGTGGCCATCCCCTGGGGTGGTGACTTTTCACTTTTCCTCCCTTTCTCTCTGTCTCTGGTGAATGCACACACTCTAAGGCAAAAATCTCTACCAAAAATAATCATAATCATAGTAAAATACAGTCAGTAACTCCCACCTTCCGGTTAAAGTACTAACTTGCAGGTGCGTATTCAAAGCCCTACGTGACCCAATCCACTTCTCCAGCATCATCTTCTCCATGCGTTCATGTGTCCTATACACCATGCACATGCCAGATTCCACCATAACCTGCACATTTTATGCCTTCGCTCATGCTGAAAGCTCTCAGTCCTGCCCTGCCAGCTGACACCTCTCCATGGCGTTTCATAGCAAACCTCAAAGACACCATGTTTCAAAACTAGACTCAACACTTCAGCAACGCTCTCCTTTCTTTCCTGTCTCTTGGTTTCCCTCTGTTTTGCCTGATTCTTCATCATCTTCCCCGTTTCTTCCTCCTCTCCAGTCTCACATGCACGTGTGCTCGCCAGGCTTCGCCCCTGATCTCAACACTCTCCCTAGTGACATCCACACCGCTGTCACTATTTGCCATTTATACATAGTGACAATTCTCCTTTCGATCTCCACGCCCAGCCTCTCTGCTGAGCTCCAGATCTGCACTCAGTTCCTGTGGGGTACTCAACCTAGGTGTCCGATGGCAGCTTAAACTACGCGTACCCAAGACTGAGCCACCCTAGCCTCCAACTCGCTCTCCCTCCAACATCTCCCCTATGAAATCACCTCCTACCTACCTTCCATACCTGCCTCGGGCCCATATCCCTTCTCAGATCCTTCCCATCTGCTCATCAATCCTTTCTCCCTCTCTTTCCTCAGACCCTCCGACTCTCAGCCCTGAATTTCACGATGGTTGTAACTGGGTTTTTTTTGGTATTTTTGAGAGGTTTTTGCTATAGGGTGCGTGTGCTCACCAGAAAGACAGAGACAGAGAGACAGAAAGTGAGAAATCACCCCCCCCCGGGGGATGGCCACACCACAATCCCTTCTCCTCCATTCTCCTCTCGGAATCTTGGGCACGCACACACACGTGCCCAGTGTGAGTTTAAGCCACCGGGTCCGGGACTCGAACCACGGTCAACTACATGGGAGTCCAGCGACATAGCCATTACGCTAACTGCTGGTCCCATGGTTGTAACTTTTCCTTCCTCTGGTCTCGCCTTCTCCAGGCTATCCTCTACACAGCAGTCAGAGCGATCTGAGAGTTACTCCCCGCTTGGTGCCCTACAAGAAAAGTACACATTTTTTTTAAAAGACATTTTTGCTATAGGGCTCGTGTGCTCGCTGGAGAGACAGAGAGAGAGACAGAAAGTGAGAAATCACCCCCTCCCCAAGAAGGATGGCCGCACCACAATCCCTTCTTCATTCTCCTCTCAGGATTTTGGGCACACATCCACACCTGCCTGGTCAAGCCACTGGGTCCAGGACTCGAACAGCAGTTGGCCACGTAGGAGTCCAGCACCATAACCACCATGCCACCTGCTGGCCCCTGAAGTACATTTTTTTAACACGACGCAGAGTACTTCTTGCTCTGGAGTCTGCCCTCCTAGGTAGTAGCCCCAGATTTGCATGCTGCTCAAGCTGGTTCCAGTATCTTTCTTTTTAAAAAAGAATTATTTCAGGGACGAGCAGTTAGCATAATGGCTATGTCGCTGGACTCCCACGTAGTCGACCGCAGTTCGAGTCCCGGACCCAGTGGCTTAAACTCATGCCCGGCACGTGTGCGTGCGTGCCCAAGATCCCGAGAGGAGAATGGAGGAGAAGGGATTGCGGCGTGGCCATCCCCCCTGGGGGGTGATTTCTCGCTTCCTGTCTCTCTGTCTCTGTCTGTCTGGCGAGCGCACACGCCCTATAGCAAAAACCTCTCAAAAAAAAAAAAAAGAATTATTTCATTTTATTTATCATTGTTTTAATTTTTTAAATTTGTTACAGGGCAGGTGTGCTCACAAGGGAGAGACAGAGAGAGAAAGCAAACCCACAGGTCCAAGACTCAAACCACAGCATGTGGGAGTCCAGCACCTTAATCACCATGCTATCCTCTGGCCCTGCAATATCTTAGACCACAACCCCATCGATCTCTTCTCTACCTGGAAGCATTCTTATCTATTTTTTAAACATTTATTTATTTAATTAGTTATCTATCTACTCATTTGTTGTGATTTTCAAGCCATAGGGTCTGGGACTTAAACTGTGGTTGGCATGTGGGAATCCGGCACCTTAACCACCGTGCCACCTGCTGGCTCACGTTATCTTTTAAACCACCTCTTTTGGGAGGACTTCTAGAACAGTGCTACCAAAACTATCCATGTATTAGGTTGTCAGAAAAGTCATGACGGGGACCAGCAGTTAGCGTAATGGCTATGTCGCTGGACTCCCATGTAGTCGACCGCGATTCAAGTACTGAACCCGCTGGCTTAAACTCACGCCGGGCACGTGTGTGTGCGTGCCCAAGATCCCGAGAGGAGAATGGAGGAGAAGAGATTGTGGCATGGCCATCCCCCAGGGGGTGATTTCTCGCTTTCTGTCTCTCTCTGTCTTTCTGGCGAGCGCACGCGCCCTATAGCAAAAACCTCTCCAAAAAAAAAAAAAGAAAGAAAGAAAAGCCACGATGCGTTTTTACATAGAAAAATATGTGGTGACTTCTCTGATGACCCAGTCGTCTGAACTATAGCCGACATTCATTCCCCGTATGTCAGAGTAGGAATCCTTGAGGACAAGGACCCCGTCTCAGTCTCCTGGCCCTGCAGCACTGCGCCTGGCTCTTAGCAGGAGTTCACTCAGTGCTCGCTGAACAAGTGAGCGCTTCGATGTGCAGTTTCCCACACGGCACAGTTCTCACCTACGTAACGACACACGTTGAGTCACTGTATTCACGGTTACACAGGCAGATAGTCTTCCTTTGCACGGATGTTTTGATGTACCAAGAGTCTTCAGCAATCTCGTGCTTCTACCACCACTTCCCTAGAGCCAGACACCAACGCTCACCCACAGTCACCTCTGTGCCAGCCGAGTCACTCACAGTCACACCCATGCAAACATGCATAGTCACAAAGTCCCCCGTGGCGCACACAGATTCACACAGAGCCACACATACACAGCCACACACACAGCTCCAAACACCTCGAGGGCACACTTCATCTCCAATTGTGAGCAAATGCTGTTGGTTTTCATTAATCTGCAGACTCTGTGTTTGCCAGTCTCTCTGGCTCTCCATCTCCCTCTTCCCCACTCTCTCTCTTTCTGCTCCGAGGCAGGTGAGCGCATCAATTTTCTCCTCGTCTGTGGCAGTTAAATTAAATGGAATCGGCCTGATTGCTGAAAATCAAAGGGAAGGCTGATAAAGCAATTAAATCCCTCTAATTCCTCGTCCTGAAAGGTGCAGCGGCTCTGAAGCTAATTAACTTCATAATGAAAATCCTTCTTCACCCTTTTAGGCTCTTCTCCCAGGGTCTCCTCTCCTCTCCTTCTCTCCTTCTGGGGAGAAGCTGGTTCCTGGAGAAGAGCTGGATCAGCAGCATTAAAAGTCATAACCCTGGAGAAGTCTCAGGGGGCTCTCTCTGTGCTCCTGAAGCAGCTCCCTTCCTCCCTCCCCCCCACTCACCTGCTCACCCTCCACGGGCAGCCGCCTTCCTCCTACACCTAGGTGCCTGCTTAGCTCTCAGCGTGGCTTTTCTCACATCCTTCCTTCCCCCAGCTGGCCTTTACCCTAAACCCTAGGTCCACCCCACATCAGCCCTCCCTAACACCTTCCCCACACCCAGCCCACCTGCAGCTCCAGGGCTCACTCAGCACCAGCGTCCCTCCAGGGGTGCTGTAATTCTGAAGGCCTGATATACGGCCAGAACGGCCAGGCCAGAACGATTCCAGGCACCGGAGTTGTAAACAACAAGGACAACAAAACCAAGGTGCTTTAAAGAACCTCCTTACTAAGGGCTGAGATAGACAGCAAAAAGACAATCGCCACATGAGGGAATCGGGCCTTCCTAAAGAGGAACCGTCTCGGGCATTCAGACTGCTGTAACAAAATGCCATACGCCGGCTGCCTTGCAGACAACAGACATCTGTGTGTCACAGTCCTAGAGGTGACGTTGAAGATGAAGCCACTAGCAGAGCTGCTGTCTACTTCCTTATACACGGCACCTGCTTTTTAAAAAAAGTTTATTTATTTAATTCCATGTGATATTATTAGTAGTAGTAGTAGTTGTTTTTGTTTTGTTTGTTTTTTAATTTGACCAGAGAGAGACAGAGAGAGAGAAAGGGTAAGAGTAAGCAAAGAGTAAGCAAGCCTCCAGGTCCGGAACTCAAACGATGGTCGGCCGTGTGGGAGTCCAGTGTCTTAACCACCATCCCACCCACCAGCCCCTACATGGCACCTTCTTGCACTCCTCAACTGATGGGAGGGACTGGCTAGTTCAGCGAGATCTCTTTGATAAGAGCACTAATTCCTTTCTTAAGGGGTTCCACCTACGACTACTCACCTCCCAAAACCCCGCCTCCTGATATCACCACCTTGAGCGTGAGGATTTCAACATGAATTTGGGTGGAGGTGGGTATATAAATATTCAGACCGTAGCAATAGCCTGGCAGACCAGGGAAGGTTCCCAAATGGGAGGCATTTGAGTTAGGTCATTACAAGGGAGCTGGGTGGATGGCTGGGAGAGGGGCATGGTGTCAGGAGAAAGCATGTCAAAGCTTGGCCGTGGGAGAAAGCAGGGCTGATCAGGGACTGGGAATAGTTTGGAAGGTAGACACTGGGGCGTGGGGGAGCCTTGGCTGGAAACGAGTCTGGGTACCAGGCAGGAGCCTGCGGATGGAAGACTTCGAAGCCCACAGCGAGGAGTCTCCACTTCTTTTAAACAATGGCAAGAGCTGAAGATGGATTTGCATGTCAGACAGAACCAGAGTTGGTTGGAATTCTCTTCTACTACCACGGATGTGAGTGTCTGTTGGCACAATGGCAGGGGGCAGCCCCAGAGAATGGGGACCACGGCAGACAAATACTCTAAGCGTGTCTAAGAAGGCAACAGAGCAAGTGTACTGGGTGGCCTTGACTGGAGAGGGAAGAGGGCCGGGCTCTGTGCTGTCCACCACCAGACCTGCCACGTGGCTGCTCTAGCACCTTCCTCGCCTCCCCGTCTGGGAAGTTCATGGGCTCTCACGGCTTCGGGTGCCACCCCTCCACGGAGGGCAGTGAGCACAGCCCGCCCCACTCACCAGGGCATGCACAGCCCAGTCCATCACGGACGCTCAGCAAGTATTTGTTGACTGATGTGTAGAAAGGAACAATGACCTCCAAGTCTACACCCCCAGCTCCAGACCTTTGTATTCCACTGTGGCTGCACTTCCCTCTGGATCTTTCCATCCCACGTGCAACCTGGCCATGCCCCACCTTCCCCCACCCCTGCCCAGTCATTTTCTAAGTGTCCCATCTTAGTGAATAGCATTATAAGCCAAAGGCCTGGGCTCCTTTTTTGGCTCCTCCCTCCCTCCCACTCCTACCCACATTAAACCAGTCTCCAGTCCTTCCCATTGGGTCTTCCCATTGGTCCCCCTCTTCGCTCTCCCACTGCACCGCCAGTCATCAGCTCTCACTGTCGCTCTCAGTGGTTTCCCACTGATCTCTGCTTTGGGCCTCAACCACCTGCAGTCCAAGCTCCAGCATAACCATCTAAAGTGAGAGATATGACCCCCCCACTCGCCCACTTACGCCCCTGCAGGGTGGCTAAAGCCCTCAACCAATCTGGGGAACCCCAGCCTCCAGCTACAGCAGGCCTCCCACAGCTCCCGAATGTCCTGAGCTCCGGTCAGGGGGCCTCGACCCAGGCCCTCCACCGCTGCCGGGAACGCTCTTCTTCAGCTCCATCATCTTCCCCGCCACCACCAGATCACGTTTAGTAAAACTCCATTGTCTCTCAAAACGCCCTCTGGTTTTTTTAGAGGTTCTGTTTTGGTTTCTATTTTGTTTTGTCTTGTTTTCCTTTGAGCTTTTCTGGGTCTTCTGAATTCTTCATCGAGCAAGTAGGAGATGTGTTTAATGCAGCCGAGTGCCCCCTTCTTTCTAAAGCTTGCCAGACTTCCAAAAAACCGGACGCGGAATTCGGTCTCCTGTGGGCCTCACTGCGCCCTCTCTCTCACGCCCTGGACACCTTCATCCTTATCTGTTTGCGCGTGCGTCCCCCTTGTGCAAGGGCAGGGTCTGTGCACATCCTGTTCGTGTTGGTCAGCACCAAGCTGGGCACATAAAACGTGGCCCATCGTTGTTGAATGAATGAATGACCAGCGGCTGGAGAAGAAGCTGAGGTTTGGTCAAAGCACAGCACAGGTCCGGAGTCAGGGTGTTGGGATTACCTGACCTGGCAGAGGCCACCGGGAGGCACGCCCACCCCTGCTGTACAGCCCAGTCCCAAGCACCCCACCCCTAGACCTCCGTCTGACTGCTGGTGGGAGAAGGGCCAAGGACTTCCCAAATGGAGAAGGCCACCTAGCGCTCACCCTCAGCCCCAACCCAGCCCTCATCTCCACTTTCCGGACTCGGACTCAGTGTGGCCAGGGGCACAAAGAAGCAGAGCAGAAATGTGGGGGAAGGCAGGGCCAGGAGGAGAGGCAGAAGGAAGGGAGTGCTCCTGAAGACATGGAGGACACAGACAGAGACGGGACAGAGCCAGGGAGGGCGGACAGAGACCCTGGGCACCGCCTGGAGCCTCAGCCCCCAGCAAGCCCGCAGCTGGGACTGGCGGACAGAGATCCCGGAGCGCGGAGAGGAGAGCGGGTTCCCAGCCTTCCGCAGGTGCCGACCCCCAATCTGGACCGGCTCCCCGCCACATTCCAGAGCCGGGGGGGGGGGGGGGGGGGGGGGGGGGGGGGGGGCACCCAGCAGGGGGCAGATGAGGCTGGGACGTGAGTTATGGGCGCCGATTGGGCCCAGATTCGCGGTGCTTGCAGGGCCTTGGCGCAGCTCCGAGGCCAGGATGGGGAGGGCAGGGCTTGCGGGGACTGGCGGCGGGAAGGCGGGGTGTCTGTGCGGAAGCACCGGGCTCTGTGTGAGCACCCAGCAGAGTTCAGGTGACCTGAGACTCAGGGCGGCCACCTAGCCAGGAGGCGTGGAAGACCTCGCAGGCCTGACTTCTGTTTGCAAAGTGCCAGAAGGGCCCCCTGACGGGCCCAATTTCCCTCTCTCTGGCATACACACACCATTCCCCAGCCCCGAGTTCACACCTCCCAGACGCTGGAAGCGCACAGCCAGCAACACTGAGCCCCCACTACGTGCGCCTGAGACATTCACACATTCACACCCCACACGATTACAACAGCCCCCCAGATCAGTCCGATACTCACACTCACACTTCCAAGCGTCACGGTCCCAGGCTCAAGGTGGGACACACTCCCTCGGTGGCACTCACACTCAGACACTCATTCACCCCTCGCAGGTGCTCAGAGTGAAAGTCAGGCAATTTACACAGACAAAATTCACCACACAGGGCAGCTCACGGCCTCCCAGACAGCGGCGCAGGTGTGCAGAGCAGGAGGCGCACGCGCACGCAGACTAAGTTTGGCAAAGTGATGAGGAATAGCTCCCAGGGTCTGGGTCAGGTTTCTGGGCCCCTGGAGGAGGCAGATCTGGGCTCCAGTCCTGCAGAGTCCGGTGAGGTCACCACAGGGTCCAGGTCTCTTGGGGACAGCCTTGTCCATCCTGGCTGACTCGGCCCCGCCCACACCGTCTCCAGACGTCCTCCCCCGCCCTACTAGAGTCCAGTCCCCTTCAGTCCCTAACTGCCACCCCCCTCCCTGGCCCCCTCCTGTCAGCTCATTCTCTTTCCATCTGCATCCCTTCTCCTCCCCCCACAAGCCCCCCATCCCCGCCCCCCCAGCCTCGGTGATAAAAGAGCCAGATTGGAGCGGGTGCCACGCAGCTTCATTCCCCACCATATGGGCCCAAAAGCCAAATCGTCAGCTAAGCGATTAAATCAAGTATGTCGAACAAAATGTTATGAACTGACATTATGGGTATATAATTTTATGCCATTTGTTGCCATCTGTTTATCTAAACAGCCCCCGTTCCACACAGACATACAGACTCACACCTTCCTTCATCCCCGTCACCCATCGGGGTCTCCCCACCCCCACCCAGGGCCAGAGGTTGGGGGACAAGACTTGTGCCTGGAACTTGAAGAGCTGGGGGCTCCAGGGCCCTTGGGGATCGAAGGAACCGGGAACCAGGAGCCCCAGAGGGCTGAGGGCAACGGGGGTATGGGTCAGGATTGCACCCTGGCCTGGGAGGGGGCCAGGCCTTTGGGGAGCAGGAGGTTAGGGAGTCAGGGGTCTGGGCATGAAGACTGTAGCTAGGGCCCCTGCACAGCCATGGACCAGGGCCAAGAGAGCCTCCTTGGCAGGCCTCCAGCCTGGCACGTGGCACGTGCGTGCGGGTGTGTGCAGGGGCAGGCCCGAGCGCAGCAGCTGGGCATATCAGTGGCTGTGGGAGTTCTCTCTCCCTCTGCCTCGTCTGCTCCGGGGGTCTGCTCTCGGGGCCTCACAGGAGGGCTGGCTCCTCTCTGGGGCACAGGCGTGGGCCGGGGGGCAGTGGCTTAGACTGGAGTTACTCAGGGCCACAGGGCAGGCACCCCATCAAACCCAGAGGCTGGGAAGCCCTCCTTCCCATCCCCGTTCACCCCCGAACAACCTGAGTCCGGAATGGCCCCTTAAAACCAGGCCTGTGGTCTCTGTGAGCACGAGCGTGAGTCCCGGTCCCAGGTACTCAGCCGTCCTCCCCCTCTGCTTCCCTGCTGCATGGCCCTGACCTGTGTCTGTCCATGTCTGTAGGTCTTCCTGCCTGTCCTTCCCTCACCTCTGACACAGTGAGGGTCTCTGTGTCTCTCTCCCTCACCTCTGTTCATTTTTGTCTCTCCATCTCTGTCTGCCTTGGGCTCTGTTTTGACCTCTGACTATCCCGGAGGTGCCGGCTTGGGCTTTAAGGTTGTCCAGTCAGAGGAATGGTGACTGCAGGGGAAGATACAGGCCAGAGTGGGTGCGGGAGGGGGCGCTTGGCCAGAATCAGCGGGGCACGATGTGACACACAGCGACTTGGGCCGTGGGCAGTCAGATGAGCTGGGGCACCAGAAGCCCCAGGTTTTTCTGGGAGCTGGAAGGAAACTGGAAGGAAACTGGCCTGTGGGTTAAGAAGGATGGGAAAAGTGAGGAAAACCCGCCTCCCACGAGGCTAGTTCAGGCATAGGAGGGAAGCCCAAGGAGCAGGGTCACCGGGAAGATGGCCGGTCACCTGCCCCAGGGGTCATTAAAGCACACCACATACACAGAGGCGGGTCCCAGGTGCACACCTGTGCCCACTCACACAGACACACACGGGCTCGCTCACAGGGTCGCAGTGACTCCTCCTATGAACACTCAAGGTCACTAGGTCACTGGCACACTCACAATCAGGGACAGCTCTGCTACCAAAACTGGCTCCTCAGAGCCTTGAGCCCTAGCCAGGCGTTCGACTCCCGTCTCTGGCACACCTTCCCCAGGCGGGTGTGCACACGGTGCACCCCAGGCCTGGGCTCACCCTCTGCTTCCGTACACAGCATCACTCTGTCTCTGTCTCGCTTTCAGAGGAGATGGAGCAGTACAGAGAGGAAGGAAAAGTGAGCAACAGAAGCCCAAGTGGTAAAAGAAACAGCCAGGAGTGGAGGGAAGACCGAGGCTGGGACAGACTTAGAGAGAGAGCCACCAGTCAAAGAGCAGAAAGAGAACGAGAAAGACAAAGAGAAGAAAGACTTGAAGGCCCACCGGGAGAGAGCGGGCCAGCGGAGGAGCGAGGGGCGCTGCGGGCGGCCGGCGGGAGGGGGCGCCCGGGACGCGGAAAGGCAGGACGGCAGGGGCGGCGGCGGCGGCAGAGGCTGGAAAAGCTCATTTTGCTGGTAATTTACTCTCCTGCTTTTGGGCCGCTCCGCCTGCCGCTGCCGCCCGCCCGGGCTGCCTGTTCCAATATTAGATATAAACAAGTAAACTGTGTAATGGATCACATTAAGCAGGCCTTGCGTCTTGAGGCAGGATTTAATTTGCATGGCAGATTAGCTTGTCTTCCCAGCAAGGCACCCCGGGGCACCCCGAGCTGTAATAGGATCCCGCCTCTTAGAGCCCATTAAGGCAATTGAGAGCGCCTCCTAATCTCCCTCCCCGCCCTGCGCCAGAGTCCCCTCCTGCCGGACTGGGAGGGACTTGCGATGACCGGACCCCCCATCTTCCCACCCTGTGTGGTGCTGCCATCTCAGGCCCCACCTCAAACCCCACGGGTTGCCCGTTCCACCTCTTGCTTCAGCTCCCGGCCTCGAAAAACTTTCCCTCTGTATACCCTCGACTCTGCTCGGGAGCCCCCCAACTGCCTTGGACCCACTTTTTCCACTCCTGGAAAGTCTCCCCCAACTCCAGGCCAGGGCTCTGGCCCCTAGCTTTCTCTGTTCCCCAAAAGGTTCTTCCCAAGCCCTCCACCAATCAGCGGGCTTCTTCCCTGAGGTTAGGGCTGAGAAGTTTCCTCCCTTCCTTCAGTTTTCCCCCAATGGCTGATCCACCCAGCTTCCTATACCCCTCACGGCGCAGTGGCCAGAGAAATCGTGTTCCAGTCAGTTTGGTTTTGAATCGGGACTGAGGTGTGTTATAAAGGCCCTCGTTTGTGGGAGACTTTCGAGTTTCTACGTGTGACACTTCTAGGTCATCCATCTTCAGAGGAGCCCTTTGAAATCAGTTCTGATTTTAAAATGAGGAGACAGGCTCACAGAAGATAAGTGACTTGCCCAAGGTCAAACCAGAGGGCCGAGGCAGCTCTGGGCCCTACCCGGCCTCCCCAGCCCAGCACAGCAGCCATACCACAGGCCTGGGCAGCACTGGGGTCTGGGGCGGGGCAGGGCAGCCTCAGAGAGTAAGCCGACGCCAACACCGGGGTCTGTGACAAGACTGGGACGGTCTGTCCATCCGCCCTTCCACGCCACGCCGTGGCTCGGTTTCCCCACACACAGGAGCACTCCTGCAGTGGGGTTACTGAGCTCTCCTGGCTGCGGAGTAACAACCTAAGGCTGCGCCATCAGAAGTGCAGAGATGACCTCACCAGGGACGCAGAACAGGACTTCTGTCTGCGAGCCATCGAGCCAGAGCCAGAGCCATCGGGTGGGCTCTCAGCCTCGGAGAGCTGGGTGGGGCTGGGCCGGGGGTGGAGGGGCGGCTATGGAGCTCCAGGCAGGGAGATGGGGCCCAAGGTGGGTGGGTCCGGGGCCAGGCTGGTGCAGAAGGGTCAGTTCAGCCCTGCCTAGCTCACAAAGGGTCCTTGTTGTGGGTAATGGGACTCTCCTGGCAGCTTTATTTGCTGTCAGTGGCTTTTATTAAAGTCTCCAGTTTCAGACCCTCCAACCTCCAGCCATTATGTGTGCTCCCCCTGGGCCCTGCCCCCCGGCCCCCTGGCTAGGCCGACTCCGAAGGGCGCCCCTGCCCTGTCTCCTGGGCCTCAGGCCCCCCGGCCGCCAGCCTCCCACTCCACCTCCCAGCATGAGGGCAGAGAGGGTACACGCTCAGGGGAACACCTCGCCTCGGCCCCCGACACCCAGAACAGAGCCAGCTTCCGGCTGGGGAAGTGGGATGGTGAGTTGGCCTGGACTGCAGCCGCACAGAGTGGCACACACATACACATACATGTGCGCCCACTTGTGTCCTTAAGGGGTGTGCGCCCATCTGTCCCTCAGCCCCGGTCTGCACATAGACATGCTGGAATGGGTACTGTCGGGGGGCTGAGAAGGAGGGGGCCCCAGTTTGGTCCGACAAGCATTTAAGGGCACCACCACCTCCACCAGGCAGCAGCCAGCACGGGGGTGGGTGTGGGGGGTGCAGGTGGAGAAGCGTCTTCCCCTCAGACTGTGGCCTAGGGCACTGACCCCCTGCTCCCTTCTCCCCTCCTATAGGCAGGAGGAGTGTTTGCCTGGAGCAGGAAGACAGGGAGCTGGGCTGGTCCTCACCCCTAGGTGGCAGAATGCCAGCAGGGTAGTGTCACCTCACTTCACCCAGATCCAAGCCACTCCGGAGCCCCAGCCTTGAGCCCAGAATCCCTGCAGCTGAGGTCCGGTCCTCCCACGCTTCCTTCTCAGAGAACACACGTAGGGCTGCGGGATGGAGAGACCCACGCCAGGCTCTGAGGAGACTGCCTGCCTGAAGGCAGAAGTTTGAAGTGAAAATGAGGACTTGATTCCAGAAAGTCCTTACTGAACAGAGGGAACCAGCCAGGCCTAGAGGGAGACCCGGGGGCCGCAGGTGGGGCCGCTGCCACAAAGGAAGCAGGAGGAGATGGCGCTTCCTCTCCCTTACCCGCCTGTGCAGTCTGGGGTTGCAACTCTGTGCAGCTGGGCACGAGCTGTGGGGAATCAGTGCATGTGTGCACACACGTGTGTGCATGCAGAGCCGTGCATGAGTGTGTGGTTGTTGGAGTCCATGTGACCATGTATATTGAGGGTCAGGCAAGGTATCAGTTTGAATGCTTCTGCATGTCTCTTCCGGGGGTGTCTGCTCAGGGGGAGCAGCCCCAGGGGTGTCCGTGAGAAGAGGGTGTTTGCAGGTGCTCCATGCATCTGTTACAGGGTGTCTGGCCTGCACATGTTCAAGCGCAGAAGTGAGGGCGATCCGGGAGCCTGCAGCCCTCCCCGGGGTCTCCTGAGCTCCTGGCTCGGCCTGTGCCAGGCCATTTGGGGAGCACCCGTGCTTTATGGTGCGCGGGTGAAAAATGGAAATGCTAATAAGTAGTCGTTAAGTTGTCTTGCAAAAATGTTAAATGATAAATTGGGTAATGTTATTGTTGAAATGAAATATGTAAAATAAATGAGTTATTTATTTCTAATAAATATTTTGTTTACGATATATTTGTAGGGGTGTTAATTATTTTCCCCCTCAATCGGGGCAACGTATAAATTCTAATAAAGCGCTGCTGTGGCGAGGCTGCAGTGGCGGCGGCGAGGGGGGCTCCTCAGCTGGCTGCCACAGGACCTGGCCTGGGGATGGGTACTGCGGTCTCAAGTGATCGTCCTACACTGCGGTTCCGGGCTCCCACACACGGCCTGTCCTCTTTCTTAAAAAGAGAAGGAAAGAGAGAGTTGAAGAAGAAAACACATAGGCCAGGGCCTCCAGGATGGGATGATTACACATCCCTAGGCCAGGTCTTACTCCTCAACCAGCTGCGCGGGCCCGGGGACCCATCACGTGGGAACCAGCTTGAAGGAAGAAGCAGTAAATACGGAAGCCGCGCAGCAGCTAAGAAATGTCCCGTCCCCCAGGTCCATCAGTGGCACAGAGCGCTCACACAAGCTTGGGTACCCTCAGCTAGCCCCACACCCCCACCCCAGCTGAGCAACCCTAAGGGGCAGCTGCCCCATCGCCTGGCATTTCCAGCCCTGCCCGACGGAACCTTCCCTTTCCCCCTCCCTACAAGGGAACAGCTGCTGTCCCCTGACCCTGCCTCCTCTCCCTCTGCCTCTGCCACTTCTCTTCCAGCTCCTCCTATGCAGGGACAGCCAGGACTACAGAGCCTCTCGAGGACCCCAGCATAGTCCCCTTGGGAGTCATCTGACCAGATACTGAACTAGGCCCTGACCTGGGCCCTGAGGCTGGAGCATGTGTGTGAGCTGGGCTGGGGGTGTGTTCCCCTTCAGAACACGCTGCCTCTCCCAGGGCATTAACTCCCTGTGCCTAATAAAACTGCTGAGGCAGGACGGCCTGGTGGGCAGGGACAGGCAGCACTGGGCTTGGGATGCAGGACTGCTCTGTCCCTGCCTCAGGCACCAGTGACCCCCGCTGACCCCCTCCCTAACTACCGAAGCTGAGTTAGGCTCCAGGTTCTCACGAGGCACCGCGGTGACCTTCACAGGGATCCCAGCCACTTAGCACACTCTTCTTTGGGCCATTGTGGGGGGCCCACCGGGGGCTGGTGCCGGGCAGACTCAGGGGGTTCCTGTGGGCCCCATGGTTCCCAGGGTCTAGCAGAGGGCCTGTACCTCTTCCGCTCACCTAGCTGTGCTCACCACCCAAGCTAACCCCCTGGAAACTGCCTCTCCAAAAGCACCTTCTCTAAGCGTGACCCGTGTGCACACGTGTGCATGTGCCAATACATGTGAAAGAGGTGCACCAGGCCAGGCTTGCTGCAGGGTGGGGAAGGCCTCCCTCATGGGACTGAAAGGAGGAACAATGAGTAACAGAGGGAGCCAATGGGGACACCCCGCGTGCACCATCACATCCACAGACGCCAGGCTGACCCACACCGACACTGGGCTCAACGCACAGCCATGCAAGGGCGTGCACTGTGCACGTCCAACGGCAGGACCCCAGCGCCACACAATCGCCACCCCAAATGCCAGTGCCTCACCACTACACTTTCGGGGAGTTGGAATCAGGCCCAGGAGCTATGAGGAAGGATGGCCAGACCCAAAGGGACATGAAAGCCATGCCCATCTGTGGGACTTTGACAGGGTGGGGGAGGGCATCAACGCTGGGGGGAGAGCGCCCCCTGCTGGCAGAACAGTTGTAACGGGCCCGCCCTGGCCATCTGGGCCTGTCCCCTCCCTTGGCCCCATCCCACCCCTACCAAGAAAGACATCCACGCACACCATGCTGTTGTCCCCCACACTCGGCGTAAGCCCCTGCCCCGCTGCATGACTCTGGGTTCTTTGTGAAACATGTACAATCTTTGATCATCATTTGTTTAAACTGTATAAATAATCCACCCGGTTTTAATAGAATTTCTCTATGAATCGGCAACAAAGCATGAAATGTGATATTTTCACCATGAATAGTTGGGAAATTAGTCACCGCTGTCCCTGGCCCTCTACTGGCTGGAGACCTCGTGCTCTCTGGCCCCTCCGTCCACTTCGGGCCACCCTGGGCTCTTCAGGTGCCCCCTCCTCCCAGCTCCTGCCTTTTTCGAGAAGTAGGGGGAATTCTCTGGTGTCACTCTGAGGCACCCCTGAAGGTCATCTCAGAGCAGAGGCCAGGCTGCCCTGGGTCCCTGCTCCCCAAACTGCTCATCTGGGGTGGGGGTTTTGTTCTGGGCTCCAGTGCAGGTTGGGCTAGGGTTCAGGGGTGAGCAGTGAGTGTAGGGATAGTTACGTGGTGCAGGGGTGGTGGTTTGATTTCCCCCAGTACCCCAAATGCCCTCCCAGCCTGGCCTCTCCCCAGGCCGGTCCATGGCCCTGTGCGGTTACACACTCGCAGGGCAGGCACCCCAAGCCTGCCGAAGGGGCTGGGCCTGTCTCCCGGCTCTGACGGACTGCCCACCAGTCTGGGGACCAAGGGTGCTGAGTGTGAGGAAGGAACCCCTGTGGGGGACCAGGAGGGGTCAGAGAGGGGAGATCCAGTCTGGGGTCATGGGACACGGGCCAGCAGAGGGGAGCTCTGGGGCTAGGAGCCAGGTGCTGCTCTGAGACAGACGGTGGAGACAAGGCCAGCGTCGGGGAGGTTACGGATGAGGCAGAGATGGTGGAGACAGCCGAACACGCAAAAGAGGCTTTCAATCCTGCTTCTCACTGACTCCTGACCCCAGCCCGCTCCACCATGGATGGTGGCCCCAAGCATCCTCCCTCGGCCTCGGTGCCCTGGTAGGAAAGCCAGCAGCCCATGCCAGGGACCAAGGGGCTGTGGAGTGGGCCAGTTGAACCACCCAGCCCGGCCTCGGGCCTCCCAGGTCTCAGGCCGAAGTCTGGTGAGGTCAGCCTCAGAGCTGGCACGGCTGTGGCGAGGAGGTGGGGGCCCTCCCCAGTGACCCCCAGTCCACGTGCTCCAAGCTGAGCAAGGCCCCCTTCCTTTCTGCCCCTGCCTCTGGCCCTCGATGAATACAACTCAGAGGGTGGGGGGAGCTATTCATGGAACCAGAGAATGTGTGAGCCGCCCAGGGCCCCTCTCATTAGGGGACCCCCGTCAGGTGGCGCTCATTAACTTCAAGTTGTCTCTTGTTTTAAAACTCGGGTGAGGGGGGCAGGGTGGAGGGGCACATTGTCTGGCCGCTGCCCCAGAGAGATTAGGCGCCCGGGGGAGGGGCAGGCAAAGGCCCTTTAATTAGTTACTTTCAAAGGTTCCCTGTCCCCTTTCTCTCAGGTCCCCCTCCAAGCCCCCGGCTGGGCCCAGCTTCCAGGGGGGCGGTCTTTTCTGCTTGGCAGAGCCGCCTGGGCCTGGTCACTCGGCTTAAATCCGCAGTCTTTGTTCCTCCTGGACAATGGGCCCAGCGCATCCGCCGTGGAGGCCACGGAGAAACAGCGCCTTGTCCTGTGGAGCCTGGAGCCAGCCGAGAGGGGTGCTTCCTGGCACCAGGGCCCACGGGGCCCCAGACGGAGGGCTGGGCACCACGGGCCCCTCACAGGCAGGAAGGACCAGAACGCGAACAGGCACGCACGCACGTGCCAGCCTCCAGACCTGTCTGCGCGCAGAGGAAGGAGGGACGGGTCTCATGGCAGGGTCGTCTCCACGTGGGAAGCCTTTAGGGGGAAGCCTAGCTCCTGGCGTGAGGGTGAGGGTCCTCTTTTTTCCCATGTAGTGTGAAGAACAGCCTAAGCGTCAGGCAGATCTGGGTCTCCATCTTGGCTCTGTGGCGCATCAATGAGTAATGAATCTCTCAAGCCTCGGTTTCCTCATCATTTTTTAAAAATTTTTTGGAGAGGTTTTTTGCTATAGGGCGCGTGCACTCACCAGAAGGACAGAGAGAGACAGAGAGACAGAAAGCAAGAAATCACCCCCCAGGGGGGATGGCCACGCCGCAATCCCTTCTCCTCCATCCTCCTTTGGGATCTCGAGCACGCACGCACATGTGACTGGCATGAGTTTTAAGCCACCGGGTCTGGGATTCGAACCACAGTCAACTACGTGGGAGTCCAGCGACATAGCCACTATGCCAACTGCTGGTCCCCGTTTCCTCATCTTTAAATGGAGAGATAATACTGCCCCTTGGGTTGTGAATGTTAAATGTCCTAACCATGTGGACGTGTCTGGCGCCGTGCCTGGCACACAGCAAGTTCGCAATACCTGGCCGTTCCGCCTCGAACAGCTCCTACAGCCGGACCTGACCACAACCCCCTCCACTGCTAAGGAGCAGGCCCGGGGGAGGGTTGCTGGGGGTCCTGGCCTCTGCTTGCGGGGTGCTGGTGGCAGCCACGGACTAAGCTCCTGACACACCGGGTGCTGGGACCCACATGAGGGAAGGACTGCGCAGACCTAAGAGAAGAAAGGAGAACCCCAGCTTGAGGGTGACGGGGTGGGGGGCCGTCAGAGGGAAGGGGTAAGTGGGGGTGTCAGGGGGAAAGGGAGCGTGAGCCGGGCCTGGGGGTGGCCCTGGGGGAGGGCTGAGAGGCGGAGCTGCAGGAGGAGTGCTGATTTGCCTGGGTCAGCAGATTAATGGCACTAACGAAGTTTCTGAGAGCATGGTGAGTTGGGGGGTCGGGGGCGTCCATGTGGAAAGGCACATGACTGAGGATTGATCAGGCTGAAGATGAAACAGAGAAAGCTTCCCGGGCAGCGGAGGTAGGAAACGCCAAAACCAATTACTCCCCAACCTCTCCGACCTCCAGAGCCCTCCCCCAGAGAGGAGGGAAGGGGCTGTGACCTCTCTGGGTGCGCGCACTCGGGCACACACGCAGACAGGCCGCTCACGTGGACCGGTGAGGCTGCGAGCATGCAGGGGAAGGCCCATGAGTGGGAATGGTAGGCCCAGGGAGCAGCGGTCTCTGTGCGCCCCCTCTCCCCTGCAGGTCATCTGAGTCCTCACAGATGTCCCCTCCTGCCACCTACGTTTCCCTGGCCGGCAAGCACCTGTGTCAGCAGGGGGAGCCAGGCCGTGGGGAGGAGATGCTGAGAATCCTCTTCAGAGTGCTGGCCTCGTCTCACCTCCGTCAGTTTGCTAGTTCGGGCTCAGGCCTCGTTTTCGGTCAGGGCATCCTGGATAACTCTGGAATGTAGGTGTCTGGTTCTCCATGAGCTAACCGACAGCTTCTCACCTCTGGCTACGGGAGTGTGCCCACCTTGGGAAAACCCATCCTCTCAGAAATAGTCCATTACACACGGCTTCCTTTTGACAGCCTCTGATGTTTGTTGAATGAATAAGTGCCGCAGGTTGAGCAGCCCTCTCCAGCTTAAAGAATTCACAACGGATATCAAAGAACCAGATCAAAGGGCAAGCAAACATCCCTCACAGGACCTGGAGAAGCCCTTGGTTAAAAATCAACAGTTAAGAGGTGATTAAACATCAGATAAGGGCCCTTCAAACCGTAACACTAACCCAAAGTTGTCCACATTTGAGTCTTTAAGGGACACGAGGTGGGGGAGGTAGAGGGGAGGCCCAGGAGCCAGCAGGGAGCTGCCGTGCGTGCGTGTGTGTGCACGCGTGTGTGCGCGTGCACATGCACACGTGTGTGCGGGGCTGGCTTCTTTCTGCCGGGTATTGCTGTACAGGGTTTGCACCTCCAGACCCAGGACAGAATTTGTGTTGCACGCCATATGTGAAGCGGTGTTTTTATAGTTATTAGCAATTATGTTTTATCATAAAATCGCTTTTCCTTTAACTGTGTGTGTAAAAAAAACGTAGCTGTTTTTAGAGAGTTCTGTCGTTTCTCGTCTTGGAGCACTTCTAGCGTGATAATGCGAGCAACAGGCAAATGAGATGGGCCCTGGACATGGGTGGGTGCCCCTGCTGGCAGCCCACCCACTCCCGTGGGAGCAGCCACCACGCCCGGGGTCCAGATGGCTGTCCTTGGTCACAGCAGTACCACTCAGCATCAGTCCCTTGCCTGTCCCCTCCCTGCCCAGCCTCACCCACTTCGACGCCACCGTCACTGGGGCTCCTGACCCCAGGATGCCTCCGCTTACTCGGCCCCCCCATCCCACCCTGTGCCCCGCCGCAATGTCTACGAGGGAGACCAGCTCCTCTGGGGCCTGCAAGCTTTTGTCAGCGTTATGTGAGCCGCTAGTGACAAGGGCCCTGAAACCCAACTCGGCCCAACTCATAAAAGGGGTCACTGTCTCTTTAATTAAAGTTCCCTGTTTGGAGGTTAAAGACAAACCCGTTTGATGGTGCAGGTGTGTGGGGAGGGGTGGGGGGAGAAGGGTGGAAGGGGCTGGAGGGAGCTGGAATTCTATCCTCAGAGGGAGCAGGGAGGGCCTCACAGGAGCAGACTGGCTGACCGATGGGAAGGTCTGCCGGGGGCCCAGTGTGGTGAGGGTGACAGGGGAGAGACCAGGCAGGACCAGGGAGCCCAGGGCCAGGGCGGCTCCCTCGCCTCCCCGGCACGCATGCGTGCTTTCCGGGCCAGAGCCCACCTTGCGCGTGCGGCCTGCCCTCTGCCTCCCGCCCTCCATTAGGCCCTTCTGGCCCCTCCCCTTGTCCACTCCCCATCTCCCCCTTTTTCTATCCGAAAAGTTGTCCAGTAAAAGAGGGCCCAGGGCCTAATCCCATCTCCACACAGAAGCAACTTCATCACAGTTTAACATAAAAAGATCAGCTGGTATCGACCTGTAATTTGGACCCATGCCACACTATTGGCAGGAAGACAGAATAAGTTAGGGTGGCCATGTTTCAAAAATTCTCTGTGTGCACTCAATCACGGCCAGGGAAGGCGGGCGGTGCGTAATAACCCAGCCGCGCTCTCCATTTCCCCTGTAGATCAATGCTAATACCAGGAGGCCCTGCAAGATGGATGGAACCGACAGGAACCTTGAGATCCCGACACGGGGGCTGGTGCCGCCGCCGATAAAGGATTTTGCTGCTGCTGGGGCAGGGACACGGAAACCCTGGGGGCCACAAGGAGACAGTCTACTGGGGGGCCGGGGGTGGGGAGAGGGAGCAGCCTCCCCTTCAGACTTCCTGACACCCCCCGTCCCTCACGGCGCTCTCCGCGGGCACACGCCAAAGGCCCTGCGCCTCCCCCAGAGGCCACGGAGCCTAGGACACATACTGCCACACGGCGGATGAGAACTCGGACCGGGCAGCAGATTCTGGGGCTCCGACATGAGGGCGCCCACACTGCACAGTGAAACTGGAGACACGCACCATGCACACCCGCACAGCCCCGCCTGTCCTCCCGGCCTCTCCCTCCGTCCCTTCTTCCTGTTTCCTTCTGACACTGTTCCGAGCCTTGTTGGCTGATGGCCATGGCAAAACTTTCCAGGACCCAGTAGAAGTAAATCCCTAAGACGGAAGTACACCAGACCCGCAGCTCTGGGCTGAAGACGCGCCTAGACAGGAACGCACACGCTCTGGGCTGGGAGGGAGAAGATGCAAGTTCCAGGGACAACTCGGCGTCCAACTTGCTGTGTGGCCTTGAGCAGGTCACTTCCCCTGGCTGGGCGTCTCCTTCCTCATGTATAGAACAGCAAGTGGGACTGGGAGAGTTCTAAGTCTCCTTCCAACATCTATGGCAGACCAAATCCTTGCAGAATCACACACAGACACACACAGGCAGCCCCGAGCACACACACCCTGGCTTTTGGTGGCCAACCTGTGGTGGCATGAAGCCACACTGATCTGGCCTTCACCGGGACACACGTACACACAGCTGTTCTCAGTAAGAATGCCAACACCAGGATGGCGGGGACCCCCGAAGCCACTCTCTGGGAGGAGAGAGTTGGGGACATAGCAGAGCCATGGAGCATCCTCAGGAGTTTGAAGCCCAGGGCTGGCCGCCAGCGCTGGCCCGCCCTCCCTGTCTCATCGCCTTGCTGCTGAGCAACTCAGGGCCAGCACGGGAGCATTTCCACGGCCTCGCACTGACATCTTGTGGCCATCTCTAAGCATTGCAGCATTACAAGGCACCTTCACTTCTCTAGAGAAGCACTGCCTGCCCTTCGGACACCCAGACGGTGGCCGGCAGGACAGAGGGTCTGATCCCTGGTAGCCCTACTCCCTGCTGGGCTTGCCAGGATAGGCACAGGGGGCGGCCACGCACCTCCAGCAGGGGCCGGTGGAGGCAGAGGAGGCTGTCTGAGGGAAAGGCTTTGGGTCTCTTGGTCACAAAACAGGCTGGGAAAACGTTTAAGGGAGCTCGGGGCCACAGCAGGGAGGTAGCCCTGTGCTCCTACCACCTGGATCTGAGGAAAGAAATATGGCCCTGACTCAGGGCAAGCAGTCTAGGGAGGAGATGAACCTTTCCCCAGGGCCCCGCAACAGCCTGAAGGAAGAGAGTCAGCCCTCGCCTTGGGGAAGCCCAGTCTCCCTGGGACCATGGCCCTTCTCAAAGAGCCTGAACCTCAGGAAAGGCAGGGGGCCGAGTCAGGCATGCCTCTTCCCTAAGAGAATCTCTGATCCGTAGGAAAGAAAACCCTCCGCCCCCCAAGGGCCCCAATTCCCAGTTCTATCTGAGAAGCACTGGCTCTCTCAGTCTCCCATGCCAGTCTTCCAGACTTCTGGTCTGGACTCTGAAAGGAAGATGAGTTCGGTGTCTGCATCGGCAGCCTAGGACTGCACAGAGGGTCGGGGCAGAAGTCTGGGGGAGGCAGGCCCTTCCGAGCCAGCCCCCTCCGTTCTGAAATGAGCTGGCAGCAACAGAGGGGGAGCAACGCGCCTCCCAGGTCCTCCCATGAGGTCATGACTGAAGTCCCGGGATTTCGCAGGACTTCTGGGCCTGTCTTTCTCAGGCGAGGTAGCGCCTCCTGCCACCTCTGGAGCAGGTGCCAGCACCTGGAGATGACAGATCACACACGAGGCAGAGGTCCTGGGTCCCAGCCTGGAGCCAGGGAACCCTGGAGGTGCTGGGCCGGTGAGTTTGTTATAAATTAGAGACTCGTTAAGACAAGGTGAGAAGGACTCGGTAACAGCTTTCGGGGCCCATCTTTTCGATTTCTTGTTCGGTTTGTTTATTGCAATTGTTCCTGTCTCATAAGCTTATTGCAAAACCAATAAAAATGATCTATTCAGAGAAGGGAGCTGCTCTTTTGACTGGTAAGCTGCCACTTGGTCCTGGACCCCGCCCCTCCCCCTCCCCGTAGCTGCAGCCTTAGCCTGGTTGACCAGCTGTCTCCCGCCGCGGGGTCAGCAGAGGGTGCCAGATTCCTGCTCACCAGAAACTGTGTCCACCTGCCATGCAGCCACCCTGGGCTGGCCTCAGGCCTCCAACCTGGCCCCATCACCCCGATGACCGCTGCACCCCAGCCCTCCAGCTCACCCCTGATGGACACTCTAGGGCTTGACTACGGAGGGAGCAGGAAACCAGGATGGGATGCAAGGACAGCCGCTACAGCCTGGGGTTTCGGGGGGTGTGGGCAGTTTCCTCTGAGCTCAGTGAGTCTGTACCTTTCGCATGGGCTTCCCTGTCCTGGGGTCTCCCTGAGGGCTGCTGGAGCAAGCAGAGACGCCCCCGCGTTTTTCTAGCACCCAAAGTCCTGTCTTTGATCTTGACGACAGAACAAAGGCTCTGGCACCGTGCACATCCAGGAACCTAGTCACAATTGGGGTCAGGTGCCCAGGAACCCCTATCCCAAGTGACTTGGCTATCACCCCACCCCTGTTTTGCAAATGACATTAGCTCCATGAGGTGACTGTCCTGTCCCTAAAACAGCCCAGACTTCCTAGTGCTGCTCCCGGGTTTGACCAGGCAGATCATTTCTGTGGGAGCCTAAAGTTGAGGGGGTGGTGAGGGAAAAGCTAACAGACTCTGACTCACACGGAATTTCAGAGTGTCAGGCCCGGGCGGGGCGTGGGGGGCATCTGTAATCACTCCGTCCGATCCCTCCTGTCTCAGATACAGAATCAAGGTCAGAGGCCCAAAGTGACTTAGCTGAAGTCCCACAGCCAGTGAGTGGCAGAGCTGGGACCAGAACCCATCGCTCTGTACACTGCCCTGCCCTGTCTCCCTTTGCCCTGCTAGTGTGAGAGCTCTGCCCCTCCCCGACCTGTCAGGCCCTGCGGCCAACACGGGTAACAGGCCAGCCTTTCCCTTCCTACTCTCTAATAAGGCCCTCATTTTCTCAGAAGCAAAATTGGCATCTTCCTAGGGCCAGCAAGTGGTGTAGCGGTCAAGGCGCTGGACTCCCACGTGGCCGACCACGGTTCGGACCTGCAGTTCTGGACCCAGCACCCAGCCTGGTACGCGTATGTGCGTGCCCAAAATCCCGAGAGAAGAAGGGAAGAGAAGAAATTGCGGCATGGCCATCCCCTAGGGTGTGATTTCTCGTTTCTGTCTTTCTGTCTCTCTGTCTCTCTCTGTCTCTCCAGAGAGCACATGTATGCTATAGCAAAAATCTCTTTCTCAAAAAAAATTGATATCTCCCCAAGGCTGATGCACTGGCTTAGCCCGAGGGCCAGGGTGATGGTGGGGGGGACCCTTGTACAGAGGCCTTCGAAGTCTCTCTGCCGTTTCAAGGAGACAGTGTCAATGGACTCTCTCGTCCTTTATCTGTTTACTCTGGAGGAGAGACAAGAGGTGAAAGTGGTACGCGACAGCGAAAGTGCTCGGGGCAACTTCAGAGAAACCTCCCGGTCCATCAACGTCTTCCCTTGAGCTCTTTGCACTGGTTACGTAATGCCCGCTCCGCACAGCGCCCATCACGTGTCAGGCACTGTTCTAGACGCCTTGCATGGTCATTTATTAATTTGATTTGATATTCATGTATTGTGTATCATATCGTTAATTTACTGACCCTCTTACTAACCCTATGAGGTGGGCACAGGGATCACCTCCACTTTACAGATGAGGAAACTGAGTCACAAAGAGGTAAGCAGCTTGCCAGAGCCTCAGAGCTAGGAAGTGGCAGAGTGGCCATTGAAAGCCAGGACATCTGGCTCTTACCCACGCTGCTGGGAACCTTCTCTCCACAGAATTACCTGTACAAGGCCTGGTGGGGCCCTTGCCACCAGGGGAAGAGGGAAGATACAGAACATCTAGAAGGAATAAGACACTTTTGGGGGCCCAGGTGGCGTTTCCTCAGGTCCGGCTCTTGTTAACCACCATCCTGGCCACATCTCCCTAGCTTGTTCAAAGGCCCACATTTTACGGTTGGGGTGATGGACAGAGGCTCAGGCCGCCTGGCCCACGGGCCCCTCCCACACCAGCCTGGTTGCGGGGCACCTTCTGCTGCGTTCTGGACGCAGAGCGTGGGGTGAGGCACCCAGCACCCTCCGCCCTGTGGCTCGCGGGGCCCTGCGCCTTCCCACACAGCCGCCTGCACTGACATCTCTGAGAGGGCCTTTGATTAAAGAGACAAGTGACTTTGCCCATTCTATTGATCAGAATAAATTACTAGGAACTAATTTATGGGCCTCCCCAGAGCTGATGACATGGTGGATTGTGCGCTATTGGTCAGTAAATTGGATTGTCAGGCTAGATTATTGGTTCGTATACAGTTATCTCTCATAGCGATATCAGGCAGCCCAGGTAGAGGAGTGAAATCCTTTCTGTGCTGCCAGATGCCAGGATGTCAGAGGCCTTCTCGCTGGTGGGGAGGGGTGGGGAGGGCAGGGGAGAAGGGAGGAGAGGCGAGGCCTTGCCTCTGTGCAAGATGCTTATTAATTAGTGCAGCGTCGCAGCATTAAAAGAACATTAGTGTGGAATTGTCTGCAGAGTGACGGGGAAATGACATGGTGGGCCTCCTCCTGGTTCTCCAGCTATGGCTCTGCTGGGTAGAGGCAGGGAGGGGGTTGATGAGCAGAGAGGGGAAGGGAAAGATGAAGGGTGAGGGGGGTAAAGGGCCAGAGGAGGGGAAGGGAAAGGAGAGGCCACGTCGGAAGCAAGTTGCAAGCAGAGCAGGTCTGCTAAGTGCCAGCGCCAAGCCGCTCGCGGGGGAAATGGAGCTGCCGTTCTGCTCCGTACATCACAGCCAACGATGAAAAGTTCTAGAGCTGGGATTTCGCAGGCAATTTGGCCAGTGATGCATGGGGCAGTAGATCCTCACGCACTCTTCCGTGCTTCTGCCAAGCCAGCAATAACAAAAACTTATTTTTTGCCAGGGAAACGGATATGAGTCAGGCAGCCCGTCAGGAGCGAGGGGGGCTTTACCACGCCGCGGCGATTTGTACCGCTCGGCTGTTTCCCCGAGCTCTAAAGACCTGCCAGGAGGTGACAAAGGCAAGACAATTTCGAGTTCACAGTCCTGTGTCCTCGAAGCATGACAGCCTGCCATAGACGGGGACTTCCAGGGCTGCTAGCTGCAAAGTCAGCGGGCTTTTTCACCAAGCCCACTGAGGAGGGGGCTGTGTGGGGGAGGAGGAGAGCAGCAGAGATCTGGGGTCCCCCCGTGACTTCCAGTTTCAAGGGATGTCACCCACACCTCCGCACTCCCAGGGGCCTGGCTGCAAAGGGCCGGCAGCTGGGAAGGGTCAGGTGTGGGGCTGCCATGCCCAACGGGGCTGAGAACATCAAGATCCCAAGTGGCAGCCCTCTGTGTCCTCCTGCCATGGCCGCCAGGGTCTGTGCCACCCATCCGGACCCGAGTCATCCAGTTCCTGAAGGGGTGGGTCTCGTTTTCTCACTCGCACTGTTGGGCCGTGAGCCCTGAAGAGGTCTGTACTTTCTTCAAAGCGTGATCAGGAACACAGATAACCTCAGGGGAAATGCTGAGTGGGGGCACTGAGTCCTGGGACCTCAGCTCTCACGTCTGCCCCAGCCGGTAACCCAGCGAGCACACGCGCTGACGGGACGCGCTCCTCCAGCCTGCTCGACTCACCACTGAGGGCGGCAGAAAGGAGGTCTCAGCAGTGTCTACAAAGACACGAAAAGCTGCTGGTGCTGCTCAGCGGACACTGGGCATGCCAATACGGGGGCTAGGGAAAAGCCCAGCACCACGGACTAAAAATATCTGCACATTCTTAAAAAAAAAAAAAAAAAAAAAAAAAAAAAAAAAAAAAAAAAAAAGTCGAAGATTCAAAAGACAGCCCTCCTCCCAGCCTCCACGTGCTTTGTGCCCCTCTCTGGTCACTGCTCACTGAATGTTAGACTGTGGCCTGGGACCATTTCGGCATGAGTTTTCATCCTGGGTTCTCTCCCTTTCTGCCCTCCATTGTTAAGTACAGAATCAAAGGAGTGAGACCCTCAAAGTCAGAGGAAGCAGGGCTGGGGCCAGCCCCCCAGCCCGAGCACTGCCGCCCCCCTGCCCGGCATGGCCGCATCCTGGCGTCCATTGCAGCAGCTGTGTGCTCAGGCCCCCGCAGCCCCCGGGCTTCCACGATGGAAAAGTTTGCAAAGCTTGGAAAAAGAAAAGTGGGCCTGCTAGTTGGTCTATAAATTAGAGACTCATTAAGAAGAAGCGGGCAGGGCTTTGGGGGCCTGTGCCTTTCGATTTCTTGTTGAGCTAGTTTATTGCTATTGTTTCTATTTCATACGTTTATTGCAAAACCAATAAAAATTATCTATTAAGAGCAGGAAACTCATCTTTTGACTTGTTGGTTGAGGTTTCTACAGAATAACCTTTAACTGGTCCAACATGTCTGCAGGAGAGGAGCAGGCCTGCATAGTCACCCCCCAGGCCAACCCAGCAGGGTAGGAATGTCCAGTCCAGGTAGGAGGACAGCCCCAAAGACAACGCCACTCTCCAGAACCAACCAAGGGCCCCAGTTGAGGGTGTGACCACCAAGGAGCTGTGCTTCCCCTTCCCCACATCTTCAATTTTTTAATTAGTTGAAAACATCTAAGATTTGAGACTTCATCAAAACGTGCTGATAGGGAACCAGCAGTTAGCGTAATGGCTATGTCGCTGGACTCCCACGTAGTCGATCGCGGTTCGAGTCCTGGACCCGGTGGCTTAAAACTCACGCCGGGCGCATGTGCGTGCGTGCCCAAGATCCCGAGAGGAGAATGGAGGAGAAAGGATTGTGGCATGGCCATCCCCCCTGGAGGGTGATGATTTCTCGCTTTCTGTCTCTAATGTCTCTCTCTGTCTGGCGAGCGCATGCGCCCTATAGCAAAAAAATCTCTCAAAAAAAAAAAAAAAAAAAAAAAAACAAAAACGTGCTGATTATCTGGCTTCTCTGTTTAAAATGGAGAGATCATACTAGACCTCATTCTTGGCAGGAAACAACTCTTTCCAGCAGAAAGACAGTGTCTTCCCCTCACCAGGGCCCGTGCTCTCCTATCCCCACCGGCCAGCGTGCCATATACCAGAGAACTTCACAATGTTCATGGAAATATAGAATAGAAGTATGAGTTTATTTGGGTGCACACGATTTTGAAATCTATGCATGTTTTTTTTTTTAATGACATGTATTTTCCATGCACTCTTTGGAGTCCTTCCGTTCATACTTGTGTCACCTGCCTGGGGCCTGTGACCACGTAAATGCAATCTTGATTTTGTAGAAGGCCTAGGCTGGAACGGGGAGACAGATGAACATCTAACTGATGGAATTATCCTTGAAATAAATGCTATAAGAACGCTTCTCAATCAAATGAATAAAATGTCTCTTCCAAGATCCCGGTAGACAGGCCTGGGCCTTGTCCCAGTTGGAGGGAGAGAAGCTAACAGTTGCTGCATGCCGAGGTGTCGGGCTCAATAACCCTTTCTTAATGTGCATTGATCTCACTTTACCAAAAGGGTGATTGAAGCTAGGAGATGTGGGGATGTGCCCAGGGGCCAAGGGTCCGATCCCCCCAGCTTGAGAACACCAGTTACCGTCTCTGGTTTTAATGCGAGGACGGAAGGTGCAGGGCCTCCTTCGCTCAGGCCTCCAGGATGTCCTCAGGGAAGATTCACAACCGACTGAGGGAAAATCCACCCAACTGTGACCCAAGTTAAAACTTGCCTCCAGAGTTACCAACACCCCTAAATCTAGTGAAAAGGAACAGGGTCTTTAATAATCACTCTGTCAGGTCACGGGATGGTGACTAATGGGCCTAGAAGAGGAGACGGTGAAAAACACTCTAGGAAATAAATTTGGGTGATTAAATTTCAAGGCAGTTCATGGAACAGCAACCCAAGACCTAAACTAAGCCATCAAGTTACCAAGAGAATCAAGATTTCAATTTAACTGCTGCTGCCCAAGACCCAAACCTGAGGCTGCAAAATATTAATGGGTTAGGAGAAGAGACCCCAAAACACTTTCCTTTTTTTGGGGGGGGAGCAGTTTACCACAAGGCATGTGCTCACCAGAGAGAGACAGAGAGGGGGAAAGAGAAAAATCAGCCCCCAGTGGGATGGCCACACTGCAATCCCTAATCCTCTGTTCTCCTTCTGGGACTGTAGGCACACATGTCCCCATGCCTGGCATGATTTTCAAGCCACCAGGTCTGGGACTCTCTGACTCCATGATCAGCCATACAAGTGCAGCACCTTAACCACCATGCCACCTTCTGGCCCCAGTGAGAAATCACCCCCCAGGAGGATGGCCACGCTGTATTCCCTTCTCCTCCATTCTCCACTCGGCATTTTGGGCACACACAGCATGATTTTCAAGCCTCCGGGTCCAGGACTTGCACTGTAGTTGGTCATGTGAGAATCCACTTTAACCATTATGCCACCTGCTGGCACCCCAAAAACTTTCCAAGAAACTGACACCTTCCCACTCAGTCATTCCTTTCAAAGTGCCAGCTAGCAATAAGTTGAGGAATAATTCTATTTCCCCGGTTATTATATAATTCCAAATCTTTTTCAGAGAGCTCTCAGTTTACTAAAGGAACAGAAGAGGCCCCAATTCCTCCGATTCACAGCTATTTCAGTTGAATGCCATGTATATCCTGCTGGATCTCAGATGGAATCTAGTCCCCCAGACTCTGGTGTCTGGGGCATAATCCCCCTCCAGCTGAATCACACTGCAGGCACTGGGATGAATACATCTGGGGCTGTAAGGTAAGAGCCCCAGGTCTGATTCCAAGCCAGATATTGTCCCTGCTCACTGTCTACGCATCACTTTAACCTGTTTGTTTCTCTCTGAGTAAAGCCAGGGCAAAGGGGGGGGGGGGGGCAGGCAGGGAGGGAGGGAGCAGGCCTCTGGGATGGGAGAGCCCAGGCGGGGAGAGTTTAGCAACTGCAGCTGCTCCCATCTCTCCCTCTTTCTCAATCTCTTGCTCTCTCGAGATTTCACCTCTCTCTGCCCTGGCTCCACCAGCTGTTTCCTGCAAATCCAGCTGAGACAGCTGCTGGCCCCACCATGCTAAATTTCCGGGGGCCCTGGAACCCCTTGGCTGTCTTGGCCCAAATGCAGGCAAATCTCGGGCGTCCAGACAAGGCTGAGATTGTTCAAAAAGCACTTTACTAGGAAAATGGGGGGAAAGCCAAAAACCAAGTTATAAAAGCAGAGAAGCAGACAACGTACAGAGCACAGATTCCTGCCCCAGGAGGATTCGCGTTCAGTCCCAGAAAAGTTTGTTGCAAGAATAAGACAATAAGACGGGAGGGGAAGGTGGGGACCGCTTGCAGGACACCCAGGCTCCTTGCTCCTCACTCTCCTTCGGGACTTAGTGTCAAACTCCCACTCCAGCTGGAGGCACAGGTTAACACGTCGCCAGCCTGGCTGAGCTCTAAGTGGTGTTTGGAATTCGCGCCTGAAGCAGGACCCTGACTGGATCGACTCCCAGCCCTGGGCTGTGCTGAGTGACTGTGCTGCCCATCGGCTGGGGCTCCTGATCAGGCCCGGTATGAAGAGGTCGCTCCTCTGTCCAGCTTCTTACAGGGCTCCATGCTGCCTCTCCTGAGAGCTCAGTGACCCTGATCCATCCACAGGTATCCCATCTTCTCCCCAAGCTGCTTCTACCTTCCATTAAGATCTTGGGCCAGCTGGAGGCGTGATGGTTAAGGCGGCTGGATCCCACACGGCCCACTGTATAATTCGAGTCCTGGACCTGGTAGCTTAAAAAGCATGCTAGACATGTGTGTGTGTGCCCAAAGTCCTGAGAAGAGAATGGAGGAGAAGGGATTGCAGTGTGGCCATCTCCCCTGGAGGTGCTTTCTCACTCTCCCAACACCCCTCTGGCAAGCATATATGCCCTACAGCTAATTTATAGAAAATTTAAAAAAAAAATAGAAAAGAAAAGCTAAACTCTTGGTCTGCTTAAGTGCTGGGCCTTGTGCCCCAGGGTTGAGGCTGCCTGACAAGATGGTGGTGAGCCCCGTGTCCCAGAAGCCTCCCCTCAGCTACTAGCCCCGGCAGTCCCTTCAGGTGTCCTCTCCTATCACTTCAGATGCCAGCTCAGCCCAGGGGAGCTTCTGGTATTCTTTTTTTTTTAAGAGAGATTTTTGCTATAGAGTTTATGCACTCACCAGAAAGACAGAGATAGCGAGACAAAAAGTGAGAAATCACCCCCAGGGGGATGTCCGTGCTGCAATCCCTTCTCCTTGGTTCTCCTCTCCGGATCTTGGGCGCACACGCACCCAGCATGAGTTTTGATGCCAGATCTGGGACTCAAACTGTGGTCAACTACATGGGAGTCCAACAACGTAACCATTACACCATCTGCTGGTCCCCGAGCTTCTGGTATTCTATCGCTGCACTGGTTAAGAAGCACAGATATTTATCCACCATCAACAAGAACCTCCAGAAGGGGGAACCAGCAGATGGCATAATGGTTACGTTGTTGGACTCCCACATGCAGTTCAAGTCCCGAGCCCGGCAGCTTAAAATTCACACTGGGCACATGTGTGTGCATGCCGAAAATCCTGAGGGGAGAATGGAGGAGAAGGGATTGCGGCATGGCCGTCTGTCATGGGAGTGATTTCTTGCTTTCTGTCTCTCTCTGTATCTCTCTGGTGAGCGCATGCGCTCTATAGCAAAAATCTCTCTAAAATAAAACAAAAAAGAAAGAATCTCCAGGAGTGAAGCACAAGCTGGATGACACCTGGATTCCACCTCAGGATCTAGCTCAGCCGAGTTTACCTCCACACGTCCCATCATTTACAGAGAATGTCTGACTGACTGGGACATCAGCAGCTCAACACTCATCCTCTAGCTCGTCTCCTAACATGTCGCCTTTCCATTGCCAGCGAGCCAGGACCTGTTAGTCCAACCCTGGGCTTTGGGTTCAAATCCCATATCTGTCGGCTTCTAGCTGGATAACCTCAGTTATTCATTTATCCTGAGCTGCTTTTTCTATGCAATGTGAATGAGTATTTTGTAGCTCCCTCTCATGGTGGATGTGAAAAATTAATAAAATTACACCTGTAAACCACCTAGCATTTTGCCTGGCGTGCAGTACACGTGTGGAAACAGATATACATACATAGACATACTCCCTGTGCAAGCTGTTGCCCCATACCCTCGCCCCTGCAGGGACACCATCGTTTCCAGAAAAGTCTGCCTCTGTAAAGCGAAGACAATGCACAGGCCAGGATGATCCTGGATTCATACTACAGACTTCTCATTATAAATTCATAAATTCATATTCCGGTTTTAGGCATTCATCTTTCGAGCCTGATTAATATGCTTTTGCCACCAGGACAAGGATCTGCTTCTGGTTACACATAAAATGAGCTTTTCTGAACCCACAGAGCCAAGAGTCAGACCCTGGACCAGAGAAAATTCCCCAAATGAATGGCTATTCTCCTCCCTGGAAACGTCTCTGGAGACGGCCTACACAGCACACCCGTGACGACTGGTTCCCCGTATCTGCTGCCCTGGGTTTGCTGCCTCTTCTCCCGAGTGGAAGCGTTCTGCCCTGGGCACAGGGTTCCACATAGAGTGGGTGTTTAGAACCTTCGTGTTGTCTGTGTGGGGAGGGTTGGCTGGATGGCTGAGTGGGTCACCGGAAATTGGTACCTCTTTTTGAGGCAAGAAAGACACAGTGGTGGCCTAGCAACGAGGGAATCTGCCTAGCAACAGGGTGGGAGGCAGAGCCTGCTGGAATCATTTAGAATGGCTCACGGCTAGGCCAATGGAAGAGAAACCTTCCTGGATCTTGTCAACCTAGGGGCTCGGGCCAGAAAGGAAGGGGACCTATAGGGATGAGGACCCAGGTAGGAGGCGGACAGAAATAGGGTCAGCGTATTTGCAAATATTACAACTGGAAACCGCCTCCTACCTCTTCCAAAGTGTACTTAAACAAAGAGGAGTCCTCCATAGCCCCCCAACCCGAGTGAGCTGCCCCAGAATGGACGTATTTCCTGCAAGGGTAACAGGGTACACTTTCACATGTGCTGTCCGGTCTGAAATCTGCTCAACTCAGAAAGCCATAAACACCCCTCCCACAGGATAAAGACCTATATTCACTTAAAATGAACCCAGAGGCAGATTAAGCAACTTTGCAACATAGTTTGTGGAAGGCAAGGAGCCATTAAGAACTCGGGACAGGTCTGGCTTAAATCGTTTCCTGCCTTCCCTCCCTTTCCACCCGTCACAGGACAAGGGCTTAGACATGCCCTTCTGTGAACCCTCAAGACCCTCCCCTGAAGAGAAGAAAAGTTGTCATCAGCCTTTGACCTGATTAATAATTAAAACTGCTGAGTTTGAGCTGCCCCTAACCGCGAGGTGCTCCAAAACCCCAGCAAACTTTAACAAATAACCAGCCTGCTCCAGGGAGAGAGGAAGCTTTTTTCACTAGACAAACTGACAATTAGCCGCTATTCAAGTCCCCCTCCAGTCTTAGCATATTGGTTCTCCTTTGAAAGTGGCTCCGCATGGGGTAGAATTTTTGGCCTTGAGTTCAGAACTACTGTGCATAAAATCAAAGCACGGAGCCAGCAGTTGAGAGAATGGAGCTATTTGGGGATTAGTGATTTCGGAGTTAGATTTCTAATAACTTGGTGAGTGGTGGGTTAGGAATGTCCTCCAGGAGCATCAGGCAGTCAACACCATGGGACATGTCCTCACATTGAACTGGAAAGCAGTGAGTCACTACCCTAGAGAGCGGAAATACAGAACGGCACGGAATAGCTGCAACTCAGCAGCCCCGCATGGTAATCCGCCTTCTGTAACCCGCTGCAGGCCACATTCCACGCTCACCATCTCGGGGTGACGTGTGAGGCCCCAAGTTGGGCTCAAAGTTTTCTCCCCAAAGAGTCACAAATACGGGCACCCCTACATTAGGGAACACATTTACGGAGAACAAAGGGAAGAGAGTGGATGAGAGGAGGGGAGAAGGAGGGGGCAGGCATTCAAACTGCTCATTTTCCCCTAGGAAGCATAAGGCCCAGCCACTACAGTGGGTGAGCAAAGCAAATTGGTAATGGGTGATCCAGATTGCAGCGCAGAGTCTTGCCTGCTTTCCAGGCACTTACTGAACTTTATCACTCTTCTGGGGGTAAGGCACAAAAACCCAGGGTTTCTTATTGACCAGCTAGGGAGAGGGAGTCTGAGCAGCCAGGCCCAGGTCGGTTGCTTCTCCACAATACTGTACTGTAGTCCGCCAAGAGACTTTGGTTAGTGTGTTAAAAACAAGAGGTGGGCGGAGGAGAAAACCATGGCCTGAGCAGCCACTGCAACCATTTTCAAATCACAACAGCGCAGCCTAGAAAGCACTAGAAAACTCCGCTTTTCAGAGACGGTGAAGGCGGAAGACAGAGGGGTGCAGAGAGGGCCTCATCCTGGGCGCCCTGCAGGGGAGGGCGACAGTTCTGAGAGGGTGAATTTCTCTCTATTCTTTTTTGTTTTAATGGAAGTGTAGCTTACAGTGAAATGGATGGATGTGAGGTTTGATGATTGTATGTGTGTGTTTGTGTAATCGCTGATCAGATCAAATATGAAACGTGACTGCCACCCGAGAAGGTTCCTTTGTGAGCTCTCAAAGTCAACCTGAGCCCCACAACGTCGCCATCGTTCTAACCCACTTCTAAGTAAGTTTCACCTGTTTTTGCGCTCCAGATGAAGTGAACAGACTCACTGTGCTTTTTTATGTCTACTTTTTTTATTCCTTTAGAATGATTTTTTTTTAAAGAATTATTTATTTAGAGGCCAGCAGGTGGCATGGTGGTTAAGGGCTCTGGACTCCCACATGGCTGACTGCGGTTTGCATCCCGGACCTGAAAGTTGGCTTTCTCACTTTCTCTCTCTCTCTCTCACTCTGTCCCTCTCTGGTTAAATTAAAATAAATAAATAAAGTTAAATTTTTTTATTTTAAAAATTTATTTATTTAATTTCATCCATGATTATTATTTTTTAATTTGCTACAGGGCACTGATGCTCACCAGAGACAGAAAGTGACAAAGCAAGCTGCCAGGTCCAGGACCCAAACTGCAGTCTACTATGTGGGAGTCCAGCGCTCCAACCCCATGCCACCCGCTGGCCCCTAGAATTATTATATTAAATCAAAAATGTACAACAGCTTCTTAGCTCTACGCACACATTTAAATTCCTTAAAGGAGAAACGTTGTGTCTTTTTACACCATGATCCTAGCTAATGGCTTTTCAAAACTTTGAGAAAAATCTTTTAGAAATGTCTCACACATCACCTGAAACTTACAACTTTAACATTATCAAAGAAGGAATGATTCTACACTCTACGAAGACCACTAGAAACAAACAATTAAAAAGCTAAGAAACTGTCTCAAAGGCATTTATTTCTTTCACAATCCTTCCTCCATAGTAAGGTAATGTTATTAAATAATCCAGTCCATTCACGAAATGGCTCTCTGCATCTGCTCTGGCGCCTCTGCCATATCACCGCGTAGTTACGCATAACTGAGGCAAGTCTCCTTAACATTGCTGTTTCAATAACCTGCCGCCGTTCTGTTACTTCTGGGCTCTCACGCCCTCCTATTTATGCAGTGAAGCTCCTGGCAAAGGGGAAGAAGCTTGATATCAGCTCCCCCCACTTCCTCCACACCCTCTTGCACCCTAGTTCCCTCCACCATATCGTCCCCCCATGGTCCAGCTACCACCAAAGCCTCCCCTCTGGGCCATAGTTAGAAGGTTGCGTTGTATGGCCACTTCCATAATTTCCTGCTCCGTAGTCGTCATAACCACTTCTGTAGCCCCCACCCTGGTTGCCATACCCAGGTCCTCCACCACCACATTCTCCTCTTCCTCCTCCATAACCAGGGCTACCTCCAAAACTGCCACCTCCAGGTCCATCTCCACCCACATTATAGCCATCCCCGGATCCACTCCACTTTCATAGTCAGATCCACCTCTTAAAGTTACTTCTCAGTCCTGGTCCAAAATTTCCTCCACCACCATGTGAATCTCCAAAACTGAAGCTGCCTCCTCTTCCACTCCTAGAACTTTGGACTTTCTGCATTTTTTGTCTAGACAAGACCTTTCTTACTTCTGCATTATATCCATTGATGGTATGGTATTGACTTTTTTTTTTTCTGAGAGAGATTTTTGGTATAGGGCATGTGTGCTTGCCGGAGAGACAGAGACAGAGACAGAAAGGGAGAAATCACCTCCCAGGAGGACAGCCACACTGCAATCACTTCTTCTCCATTCTTCTCTCGACATTTTGGGCATGCATGCACACACACCCGACCTGCGTTTTAAATCATTGGGTCCAGGACTTGAACTATGGTCAACTAGTGGGAGTCCAACAACATAATCATTATGCTATCTGCTGGTCCCAATAGTATGGTATTTTCCACAGGATTATAGTCATCAAAAGTAACAAAGCCAAAGCCTCTTTTCTTTCCAGATTGTTTCTCAGTAATTATCTTAATGGTATCAATTTTTCCACATTCTTCGAAATAATCTCTAAGGTGATGTTTCTCAGTCTCTTTAACTCTGCCAACAGCTTCTTCACAGTGATATGAGCGCCTGGTTTCCAGACTTCCCTCTTCTCACAGTACGTTTTGGCTCAATGACTCTCCCATCAATTGAATGAGGTCTTGCAGCCATGGCAGCATCAGTCCCAGCAATGGATGAGAAAGTTAGCAAACCACATCCTCTTATCTTTTGCTTGCAGGATCCTTCATTAAATATGTAAGCTTTTCCCACTGGTCATGGTAGTTCCTCAAACTTTCTTCTGTGGTTTCCAAACTTAAACCTCCATTAAAGAGTGTATAAAACTGTTTCTTTCCTCTCTTTTTCTCTCCAAAAGAACAGTTTCTACAGTTTTCTTCATCATGCCGTTGTGGGTATCAATTGTTTATTCTTTTTCATTGCTGTGTAGTATTCTGTTATGTAAATATGTATTTCCCCATTCCTTTGGGACATGTGTTCTACTTCCAATTTTTGACTATTATGCATATAGCTGTTATGGCTATTTTAAAAGTTTCTTTATTTATTTATTTCCAGCATGCTCAGGAAGGTCCCAGATGCAAACCCAGAGCTTCTCCAGTGTGGATCCAGTTGCATTACTGCTTTGGCCCTGCCTGGCCTGTGCATGTTTGTGGTAGGTGCTGGTGCCCCTCTCTGTTAGTTATAGACACGAGAGTGGAATTTCTGCCCCTTTTGCTTATAAATAAAGTAACCGGGACTCAACGAAGATAAAGACTATGTGTGTCTTCTTCACTATTACATGTCCCCTGTGTATGTCTTCTTCACTATTATATATCCTCAGAGCTTGTCACATTGTAGGCTAGGCACTTGGTGAATGACTTTAGAAAATGGGGATGGAATTCTGACTACTTCTTCCAATTCCAAAGTATTGGGTTCTCAGAAAAGTCATGATGCATTTGGGACCAGCAGTTAGCATAATGGCTATGTCGCTGGACTCCCATGTAGTCGACCATGGTTCAAATCCCGGACCCGGTGGCTTAAAACTCACGCCGGGCACGTGTGCATGCGTGCCCAAGATCCCGAGAGGAGAATGGAGGAGAAGGGATTGCAGCGTGGCCATCCCCCTGGGGGGTGATTTCTCACTTTCTGTCTCTCTGTCTCTCTCTGTCTGTCTGGCAAGCACACGTGCACTACAGCAAAAACCTCTCCAAAAAAAAAAGAAAAGTCATGATGCATTTTTGCATAAAGAACATAGAAAAAATATGTCATGACTTTTCTGATGACCTAATTGCTCCAGGGGGCCAGGGAGAGTCACACCTACAAACATTAACAGAGGCTACGAGCATTAACGGAGCACTATGGTCTGTTGATAATGGCATACTTCCTACACCCTGTCCCTGGCATACTATCTTTATGGTGTAAAGTAAGCCTGCTTGTCTCTCAGAGTAAAGCACAGGCATGCTTTAACTAGTTTCTTTTTATTATTATTAAATATACTTTATTTTATTTTATTTTGTGGGGGGAGGATTTTGTTTTTGTTTGTTTGTTTGTTTGACTATAGGACATGTGGACTAGCTAGAGAGAGACAGAGAGAAAAGGAAAGCTCAGGGTGGGGGGGTTGGCCAGGCTGCAATTTCTTTTCTTCCAGTCTCCTCTTGAGGTTTTGGGCATGTACACACACACACCTCGCATGTGTTTTAAGTCACCAGGTTCAGGACTTGAACTGGGCAGTCTGCCATGTCGGATTTAGTACTTTAACCACCACACCACCTGCTGGCCCCTCTTGCTGATTTCTTTCAGAAACAGAGACTTGTGTTTTTCTCCAACCAATCACTAATCTAAGAATTTCAAATTTATCTATTATTTATAAGCTTCTGCTTCAAGATGCCCCACGTTTCTGGGCCAGGCCAATGGAAGGGACTCCTTGTGCTGCCTGGCAGTTCTCGTGCTCTCAGAACTAGATCGAAGAAACCACCGTATCTCAGCACCCAAGAAAAGCTTGTCTTTCTCTGGGTTGGCCACTCAATTTTGTGCTTAGGAATAAACCACATTCATATTTCTACTGGTTATTGGTTGGTTATTTCCGTCAACAAAAGAACATTGATGAGAATGTCAATTTGGGGCCAAAAGGTGGTGTGGAGGTTAAGGTGTCTGGATCCCACATGGTCAGCTGTGCATTGCAAGTCCTGGACCCAGTGGCTTGAGAAAGGCATGTGCTTGTGTGCCCAAAATCCTGAGAGGAGAGTGGAAAAGAGATTGTGACATGGCATCCCCCCGCACAGTGATTTCCCCCTCTCTCTCTCTCTCTCTCTCTCTCTCTCTCTCTCTCTCTGGTGAGCGAAAGCACCCTACAGTAAAGTTAGAAAAAAAAAAAGAAAGACAATGTTTCCAAAATTAATATACACATTTGATGTAATTCCATTTAGATGACAATAAAGTTTTGATCTGGACAAAAAAATTGAATAAAATCATCTGAAGCTTATATAAAAGAGTAAGTGCTTTAGAATGGTAGATAAAAATATGAAAAAGAAAACTAAAGGGTAAGACGTCTTCCCAGACATCAGAATATACTATAAAACCACTGTAATTAAATCATTTTGGTATCGGCATGGGAATAGATAAATGGATCAGTAGAATAAAATAGAGAATCCAGAAATAGACCAGATATATATATGAGAATTTACTATGTGACATAGTTGGTATTTCAATTCCATGAAAAAGAATGGATTATTTAATAAATGGTGCCAAGACAACTTCCCTCTGGAAGAAAATAAAACTGGACTCCTATTTTATATCACATACAAATATAACTTCATATAGATTAAAGACAAATGTAAAAAATAAGACAATAACAATCTTGAAAATTTAGGAGCTACATGCTCAATATAGAGGTGGGGCGAGGGGCTTTGTAAACCAAGACTGAAAATCCAAAAGCTATAAAAGCAAATATAGATATAATTTAACCTGTAACGATTAAAAAAAAAAAAAAAAACTTTTGTATGGCAAAAGATAAAAAAAAAAGGGCAAAGTCAATAGATAGACAATAAAGTTGGGGGGAAATATTTGTAATGTACAGGGCAGACAGAGAATTTAAAATGACAATGAACAGAAGGCTGTCTAATGGACAACAGGGAAACAGATCAAAAAATGGCCAAAGGCTACCAGAAGGCACCTCACAGCAGACTCTGTGTAAATGGTCAACATGCATAGGAAAAGGAGCTCAGAACTATGAGTATTCAGAGAGATGCAAATTAAAATACAACAACATATTATTTTATCAGACTAGCAAAAATTAAAAGGAGGGTGATCCTTGCTAGCAGGAAAATAGGGAAAACAGGTTTTTTGTTTGCTTTTAATTTTTGCTACAAGGCATATGCACATGCAAAAGAGATGAACAAAGAGAGAGGGGGAAATGTTGGGAAGGGCCACTCCGCGGTCCCTTCTCCTCATTCTCTTCTCGGGACTTGGGGCACACACTCCCAGGTGCTTTTCAAACCACCGGGTCCAGGACTCGAACTACTCAGTCAGCCACGTAGGATCCAGCTCCTTTAACCACCTCACCATCAGCTGGTCCTGGGAAGGCAGTTTTTATATTGCTGGTGGAAATGTAAACTTCTTCAACCCTTTATAATCTGGCAACATCTTTAAAAATTGCAAATATATATTCCCTTTGTCCATCAATCCCACTCATATATCCTACAGGAATGTAAACACCAGTACTTAAGGAAATACACACACACATACACACACACACACACACACACACACACACACGAATTGTTTGTTTTCTATTGACTAGCCCTCCAACCCCGGGAGAGGAAAGGGGGGACAAATTAAAACTCATTAAAGGGGGACCAGCAATTAGCTTAATGGCTATGTCGCTGGATTCCCATGTACTCAATCGCAGTTCACATCCCGGACCTGGTGGCTTAAAACTCACGCCAGGTGCGTGTGTGTGCGTGCCCAAGAT